>JAGVSQ010006788.1:0-15966 GCA_022683975.1 Rhyacophila evoluta | reverse complement strand
GAATATTTGTACTTTGTACTGAATATTTTCGCGACCCCCAATTTGGGAAGCACTGGTCTACGGGACAAAAAAGTTTGGGAACCTCTGGTATAGATGGATTGAGCAAACAGCTAATACAATACAAAATATCTAACAATAAACAATATTTGCATACTTCAGAGATTTATAAACCATTAATTTGTCATTCATTGTGTATGTTAAATCTTGACATTGATCTATATGATGTTTATTTTATGTTTTTTTTTCAGTTGACGATGGTGCTATTTTGGATCTCATTTTGGAAAATTTCCTGTACCCTGCTCCCCTCGGCTTTGAGAGGATCATGCTGGAGCAGTCCTTGCTTTAACCGATGATGCAATATAGTAAAAACAAAAAACTGAAATAAAAATATTCATATAAATTTGTACTACAGATAGTATAATGGCATTCAGTCTCTAAAATTCAATATATGAAACATATTTACTACCCCATCATAACACATATTCTACTTAGGTGTATACTGTGACATACTGAATGTTAAGTATTTATCAAGTGCTAGGAGTGTTTCGATAGCAGCCTGTCAAAATCTTACGTGATTTGCACTCCGTTGTGTATAGTTATTAATTTTATAAATCTTATTAAATCTGCTGAGAAAAGGTCTCCTCACTGTCTTTAAGATGACAAAGAATTTGTTCCTGCAATCTCTCAAATAAGCGAGGATATTCTAGAAGACCAAGCCGATATAGATTAGTGGCAAAACTACAGTCACTGGTTTAAGAACTGAGCACTCCAATTATCTGGACTCGATCCCTTAATGTCCATGCACTGCTGTGAGAAAATAACATGAACAAATAAGTTCTCTTTATTACAGTGCAATCCAATAAAAGACATTTCTTTCGAGAGTATTTCATAATTGTTGCGCCACTGTATATGCCTGAAGTGATGTAATTACACGGCGGTTAAAGCGATAAGTTTATAATCTTTGTATTGAAGACCACTGCGATAACATGTTTATCTTAATTAAGTATTACAAATTCCGCCCAGTCCCGGAGCTGTCAAAATTAGTTAATTATTGTCGCAGGAAATTTGTAAAAATAGAATTTCGAATGGCATTAAACTATCTATGGTATGTATACATATTATGATTGTTCACTATTATCTATGGTCAAATTTTTAATATTGTCTATCGGCTGTTTACTTATAAGATAATAAATGTTTAATATTATTTATTTTCAATGTGAAATCAGCAATGTGTTGTTGATATATTAGTAATATCGGTAACCCTGGTTAGATTTACGATGTCTAAATTAATATGTAAATTTACGGCTCACTTCATAGTTATAAAATAATTCTTTATGGACATGACATCAGGATCTGGTTTGTTGCGAAGAACTGCGAGAATGTGTGTGTCAAACTTTGAATGTACCAATAGTTTTTATTTGTAAATGTACACACGCATTTAGACATTGTAATTTTTCTTTGTAAAAACCATTTTCTTTTATCTCCTATTTATGTTTCATAAGCAGGACGTATAGATATCACATGATTCTATGATCTGAAATGATATAAGAAATTGCGAGTATGTCTTAAAGATGCTGTGGAAATGTCAAAGATGAAAAAATATATTCGACATAGAACCAGTACATTAATATGCTTAACATGGTTTATCCTAAAATATTGTGAAATATCTTGACTACACATTGCGATTATAATGTAATCTTGTATTTAGAATAAAATGATCTATTTTAAGAATGTTCTTGCTTAAATTTGACTGAGTAATTAATTCCAACTATTAAACAATTTTTGTTCATCTATTGTACATTAACATTACACTAACGTTACAGTAACATAAAAGTAACATAACAGTTGCATAACAGTAACATACTTACCGATTGGATAATGTTTTGCTTTTATATATCGAGGGACACATAATTTACTAAATTGAGGTTATAAAATTTGAAATATTTAAATATACTCGCAATAAATAGTCAGTTTGACATGTTTGCGATATTTATTTGTTTTTTTACAACAGCGCATGTAAAATAGATTCCCGGTGTATACACTACTGATAACATATTCAATACCATCACTTATTTGTATTATTCAATAGACACCAATCCAATTTAAATATACCAATAAATACAAATAAAATATACCAACATTTATTGTTATTCTAAATTTGAATCGATATTCAATGGGAAACAAACCAAAGCGATATATTCCAAGGAGAGTTGAATTTTGAAACAGCTGCCTTGAGTAATATCCACAGGCTCAGGTGCATAATGCTATTATATATTTCAATCTGTCATATGCTAATCTCATGAAACTTGAGCTTTTCTCAAATAATCCTTCAATCATTTTTTAATTTAATTTAAGGGTAATTTTAATAGATGGCGTTAATTATTATTTCATTTACTAAATTTGTTGTACGATCTATAAATGCATATCATAATCCAATTAGTTTTATACGAAATCCATACACAGGAAAGCAATGATTATCGGAAGGCGTTTGATAATTTGGTAGAGGAAGAAGACTTCTGCTAAAAGATGGCCGAGTTCGATTAGGAGTTTGTTGTAATATCCAAAAAATAAATCATAACTTACTTTTAAATATCTACATTTAATAAAAAAAATCAATAATGTATTACTATCATTTGTAATTAATTTTAAATCTATGTAACAATACTAATGTATGTACTGTAAACATCTCATAATTCAACAGTTTCAAAATGTGTTTATTTAATTTAAGAAAAATATTTTTAATGTTTTATTATAGAGTGAATGATATTGTAAGAATGCCTATTTGTATGAAGTATTTTTTTTATAATAACGTTGTTTAACAGATCTAAATGATGTTATGTGAGATTGGATACCCAAAAATATTTTACTTGTATTTGACGGTGTGTTCATAAGTTTGGTTATTTGTGACGTTTATTATGAATTTCATCACGGGTTTGAGTCACAATCTTGGCAACTGAAAATCTGAGAAACTGTATATATTATTAATATTCCTTATAACTAAAGACATATTTAAATTCTGCATGAATATTTATCATGAAGATGAACAGCTTTATGCTATCCTCACAAAGAGTGGTGTATGTGAAATTGACAACGTTTTGAAAGATACGTGTTCGAAAGAAGTACATTGAACTAATTTGCTCAAATGTGTCAAGTGATAACACTTTTTAATTTACTTCTCACTCATAGATTAGAGGTTAGCGTGCATCTGGGGAATGTGGATTTGATTCCCACATCTGCTAGATTTTTGGATTGAGCAATTGTCTGACATGCAATCCTCCTTTGAAAAATAATCTGCCAAGATATGTCTTCACATTGCAGAGATCCATATATTGTATTCCACTTACGTAGCGTCATCTTCACACTGTGAAGATCTATATGCTCCACTTTCAGAGTAAACCTGATTTAAAAAAATATATTTCAAAAATAAATATATATCTTTCTCAAATGATGAGGCTACGTGGTCTCTTCTCATATTTTCTTGCTATGAACAATGACACGGAATATTTGAGCAAATGCATTTCAATATTTTGAACGGTGATTCTTTTAAATAGTGACAATCCCTCCTTATATTTTTTGACAATTTTATTAAGTGATCTTTAGTTGTCAAAAATTATTTATATCGTGTGACATCATTTCATCAGTAAAAATCACATCTTTGGTATCGGCCTAATAGCTCAATTTTACAAATGTAATTCTTTAAGATATCAATGCAACATCTAATAATTAACATTGTCATTACTATATATTAATATTTTACATATCATTATGGAATATTAATTTGTACATTATGTTGGAGGACCACTGAATGTCTTGAGTATATTTATTTATTGATTATCTAAGCTGGTGGATTCCGTAAAATAACTTCTTCAAACTCTTTTCTAACCAAATCATTAATATGTATCTTAAAATCCATTATTTATATTATGTTTTCTTTACATATTCTGTCATATAATTAATTAAATCTAATGCAATGTAATTAAGATTCGTATTTATCGACGTTTCATCAGGCAACGTCACTTCTTCACAGTTGAGTGAATGATGTAAATGAATTGTTTATTGTAAAGTGTTAAACACTTCTCGTGACGTTCTGAAATCCTGCCCAAAATTATTATTAAAAAAGACTTTATACACTAAACCTTTTGAAGATTGTAATGTTAAGAAAATTTAGACATCGTACATAGGTTGGAAATTGAAATACTAACACAAGTATTGTTAATTAATCATTAGAAATATATATCTCTACAATGTGAAGATTTATTGAAATAGATTATTTTTTACAAGTACCCATTACAAGTCAACCGGGCAATGCTGGGTTATAATTTACGTTAATCATTTCAATTTTTTGCACATTGTTTCGCGAATTCCTCTGGCCATTCTTTTTTTCCATGTCTTATCTCGTCACCAGACTTCTGAGACAGAATTCAGCCACTGAAGCAACTACTTGGTAAGCAATTAACTCACCCAATGCATGCTTAGACCTCGTTTTAATAAGGTGTTTTCCTGAGGTCTTATATTGAAGACCTGTCTAATTAATTACAGTGAAATGTTCCAGGACTTAAACCATAAAGGAGTAAGGATGTAGTATTATGTCCAATGCTATTTGAATCAAAAGGAGTACAGACAATTCTGCATCCGATCGTATGCTGCGAAAATTGGTATTTCTTGTTAAAATATAGATTGTTTCAATAATTATCGGATATTTATGAAGGCACTGTTGAAAAAGTTAGGATATTATCATATATATTAATTGATATATATCAAAATGAAAAGTATTTCACTCTTGAAACGGTTAATATTCAAGTGTGCTGAAGTATAAATGGCTTCTTGTTGTAAAACAAATATACAAATAGATTAATGGAGCACGATATATGACATAACTGTTTTATAAGCAACAGATTCACTCTTATGTCAACTCAGTCGGATAGGTCTAACAAATGATTCAGCCGACTTGAGTAATTTCTTCTATTCCATACACAATTCTTGGAAATTCACACATGATGTAATCAGTATCCTGTTTTGGACAGCTGCTAGAACTCATTGACAAGGCCGAGCTTAAATAGCTTGATAGTGAATCCACCTTGACCTGTAGTAAGTTAACTGCTGATGTGGTTTGGAGTCAACTTGGTTATATCTATGCAATATTTAATATTTAGAAAAAATCGTTCTTCGTAACATCGTTTTAATTTTTCATACTTTTTTCGGTAATTACAATTTATATTTTGTCGAAAATTTTGATGCAATAAACAACATATTTTATAATAACAAACTTGTGTTAATATTTCAATGGAGTCACCAATAAAAATTCATAATAGAACTCTTGAAATTTTGTATTATATAATATATTGAGTTGTTGGAAAATTAATTTCACATCTAAGGAGTGAATAAATTTTCTGACAATGATTAAAATTAAAGCTATTTGAAAACCTCCATATGGATAAATATTTCTCTTCTCCCATATCTGCTTCCTACATGGAGCATATGGCTGCCACCTGGCGAATCTCTGTCGCCCACCAGCCGTTTTGCATTCTCCTAGTTCATGTCAGCACCACATAGTTCCACCGAGTATGTTCTATGAATGGTATCTGCCGGTCTTCCAGGATTCCGGAATCTCACCGGTCGGAAGAAGAAATAAACAAGGGCTCGAGCTGTCTTGAGGCAACGGTAGTACGTGCCTTAGCTAGTCCCAGCGCCACTGCAGGACTTTTAAGATGACAGGGCGGTGAACAGAGATAAGGTAGCAGATGGGCAGCCCCGTCACCTTAAAAGATATTTACAAAACCCAAATAATGATCCATATGGAAGTTTACAATTTTGAAATAGTTTTGATTTTAAAATGAATTTCCATCAACCACCATCATTCTATAGTATTAATAAAAGATAAGATATTTTTTGTCACTTATATTAATATCCTTAAATAAAAAAATCCTTTATTTTTAAGTATTGAATGTCACAATAATCGTTTTTTAAGATGTAACAAGATAAAAAAAATATATAATCGTACATTCCAAAGTAAGCAAGGGATTTCAAATACAATAGATTTCAATCGATTGAAATGTCAGTATCCCGGCAGGTATTTTTTTAAATTCTGATAATGTTAACCCTTTACCGGCCATGACGTTTTTTGATATGCCAGAGTCCTAATGAAAAATTACGCCATTTATAATTATTTTTGATAAAATAATATTTTAGTCGTCTTAAATATACTCGAATCTATAAATATACGAACATATTTTTAAAGATCTGATGATAGTGCAGGACTGGATAGCCGGCCCATTGGATTGAGTAATTGTTTGACAACCAATTCTCGTGAAAAATAATTGGATGTCTTCACACTACAGAGATCCACATACTTCATACTTATCGGAGATATTTACACTGTGTAGATCCATATGCTCCAATATCGGAGACGGCATGGTTAAATATATATATATACTACCACTCTATTTCATTGTGTACGACATTTCAAAAAAACAAAATGTCAGATGTGTCCCATTTCACTGGACATTATATTGTAATGATATTCCTTGACTACTGCTAGTATATTGACTTTCAACTTCTGTCATCTTCTTGTTTAGCTTTTATTTCTAATCATTAAAACTGTACATAAAATACACAGAAGTAACAATAATATAAAATATGTTAATCTCATATTGTATTTAGGCAAAATATTTTAACCATAAGAATATTTAGCTTATCTGTGTACTTTAAAAAAATAATTTAAGCTAGTATTAATTACATTAAAACAGAAATAATATTATTTTAAAAAGTTATCTTTCTTTGTTTTAATTACTCCTTAACCCAAATATTTCTTCTTGTCTCTAAGTAGGAGATCCCACGAGACGAATAGCAGGATGCCGATCACGTCCTCTGGGAGTTTCCTTATATAATTGAAAGAGAAGAGTTTGTCAAGTTGGTTTGACTCAATCGGCTATTGTCAGTTGATTTCTACGAAGTGCAGTAGAACCTCAATATAACAGACTATTATCAGTGAGGACTGTCTGTTAAAACCATGAGGAGTAGGATGTGAGACGGCTGGCAGGTGATAGATTCCCAGAGGAGCCATATATAGTGATCAAATATGGCAGAAGAAGTATTACATAATTTGTCAAAACCAACGAGATGATGGTTTCAAAATTATCGAATAGGGAATATTATTTCAGAAATGAAACGCAAATATAACAATTAAAATGTCTTTATTTATCCAATAAAAAAATGTTTTTATTCATTCTCTTTTTGTGACTTAGAAAACTATACTCTTAAATCTAAAACCGCATTTAAAATACTTATCTTTACATGATCTTTATTTAATCTACTTATAATATTTATTCTCTTCATGACAAAATGAATAATTATTTTTATAGTAAATATTGATCAATATATATTATGGCAAAACAGAATGAAGGATGTTACGCAATTATCAAGAGAAAATATCTGTACTAGTCGGGAATAAGTAGGTAAGTCTTATTTTTGTCATAAGGCAAGGTAGTTATTTGCGTCGGCATTTTAGGAATCAACATGTATGTCAAAAAATATAAAAATAGAGACCTTGTTGAAATGTAGGTTTTTCTTTTAGAATTCAATAATTAATTTTTAGATGGATTACACAAAATAAGAAAATATGTGAAATATATATCATCTAATTTGTTTGTATTCTATAATTAAATAAGCATGGTTAATAAAATTAACGAAGTTTAAGAATGTCTTGAAAAGTTCTTTCTTGTGGAGTTACTTACTCCTTCCGGGTTGGTACAGATATATTCCTCATAGTTATTGTGTTATCTGTAGCATTTGACACTGAAGATACTTTGAATTCAAAAAGCTAATGATGAAATCGTAACATGTGAGTTATAAAACTCATTAAAAAAGGACTTAAGATATTCAAAGATACAGGACTGAATATGTCAAACAGGTTGAGTGATCGACTGACAGCCAATTCTCAAAAAAAAAACAATTCTTTACATTGTGGAGAACCAAAGGCTTTACTTTTAGAGCAGACATGGTAAAACAATCTTTAAGATAATTTAAGTAAGAAGAATTTATCAAGCATATGAACAGTGTGTCCCTGATTAAAACCATCCATCACGACTCTATGAATTAATGGTTATATCAACTTGGAATTGTAGTATATACTATATTGCGACTTCAGCTGTGTTTCCAATGACAAATTCTTACTGTACTTACGTGATTATTGCGTAACACCCTGATGAAAAAAAAACGTTAATTGAATCATAGCAAAGGCTGCATTACATAGAATATATAACAAATTGACAACAACGTATTCAACATCCACCTTTCCAAGAAGCACAACCGACCACAGTGGACGAGATATGGTTTAAATATATTTGATATTTAGTCCACGTTTTGTCGCCCCATACAACCAAGATAGTTCCAGAATATATTGCGATTCAGGTATTGAGGCAATATGGATATTAACAAAATTACAAATACTAGATTAGAGCAAAAATATTGATGTTAACATTTATTTTATATGTATTAGATTTAGTTTATTTATTAAATGTATTCAGTTTATATTATTTTAGTCAATTTATTCCGTAAATAATACCAAAGAAATATCCTAAATATTGTCACTAATATTTGTGTCCTGATAACACGTATATCTTTTTCTTATAACACAAAAATTAGGTAATTTTAGAATATCAAACTGATTGAAATATATATTCGACATTGCTTGGTAATTTATTCAAAAAAATATCAAATAAATCACACTGTCAAAATGCCCTCAATGAGGTTATTTAAATTCAGTTCATTTCTATTTTATTTTCTACAATACTATAAATACAGCCTTTATAAAACAAAAAAATATTTAAACCGTGTCATAGATTAAATCATTTCATTTACAAATATATTTCCGACCATAAACTGTGATAAAATAAAAAATCTTTGAGGGGGAAGATTATATACATAAAAATAAATTCCAATTTTTATTATTGCATCATTAAAAAGTTTCATTTTGATTTTTACATTATACATTGAGAATATATTAAATTTTATATATTAAAAAAAAAAAAAATTAGATATCTTCTATAAACAAAATGGTAATACTTCTTTGGTAAACGTCCGCAGCTTACCTACGCTTTAAACAGATCATTAATATAGCACAAAATACAACAGTATAATAATAATTATTCGTAAATCATTTGCTTGGTAGAATTTCACGGTAGAATTGAATTGAATTGTAAAAAAGAATTTGAGACAGCTATCTGTCGCAAGATTGTCAAGTAATTTAGGATCAGTATTAAAATATCACTCAGTGAATAAAAACAGATGTAAATTGCTCGTAACCTAAGGTCATTCATACAAATTCACAGTGACATCAGGACATGGATCCCGATCGGCTGAGTACTTAGCAGCTGGCCTTCGTAAGAAAGATATATCTCCTCGCTGTGGAGGTTTATATGATTTAACCGAATTCTTCGATAGCTATATCAAAAAACAACTGATTTTAAAACTGACATAGATAACTTGACAATGGTGTGGCCACAGATTCGACCGTGGCAAACCTAATAACTTTAGATTTATAATTTTATATGATTCATATCCTTTTCATTTTTTTGAAAAATTATAAAAACACTTAATAATTAAATCAAATCAAACTGAAATATAACATATACATCTACCAGCTATCTTAAAATCCGACCAAACTTCGAGCTACAATGTTTCTTTCTGTTTTTGTAATTTAGCAACGATGGCCCGGACACCATAGCTAACAATACCACAAGAGACAAATAATACGTGCGGTATCTTAACTTTTTCACACACATATGATAATTTACAAATTAAAACATATTATTAAAAATAATACTTTCAAGATTTATAATAACTAAAAAAGAAAAACAAAACTACAATAGTCTCTTATTTGAATAGTATAAATGGGTTTTTCAAAGTAATTCAATTCTGATATCCAAGAAAGCCATCGAACACTATTCGTATGTTAGAAAGCCGACGTAACTTACAAAAGGGGAAAGTAATAAATGAATGACGAGGAGTTTCGAATGCAGATATGGTAAAAGAATAAATTTCAAAATCTTCACACCTCGTCATTTCTCCATTCTTAATAAATTTTCAAAACACCGATATCTCCACGCAGTTTTATCAAAATTAGCTATAGATGGTTTAAACAATAAATATTCATATCAAAAGGAGTCCATTGTAGTTTTTGAATTGCGTTTGTATAATAAGTTGTTTTCTGTTTGGTGAACAGTAAAAATATATGATACAAGTAAATTTGATCAAAGATATAATATATGTATATTATAAAGTTTGTGAATATTTATGGAAGAAAAATAATCAAAAAGTAAATTGTGAAATTATTGACAGACCGATTTCAAGTCTTCAATTTTAGGTTTTCAAGTAGCTTAAAAATAATACAGAACAATTTTCAGTAAAACTTAAGGCTAAAACATATTTAAAATAATATTTATAGTAATATTTTATATTTAAATTTCTCCAACTGGGTTCATTAGTTTTAATTTACAAATTTAAAATTGAATTCAATGAGTATAGTTCCACACGTTTAGCGAGTCTTTTTTCAATATATCCACGCTTCAGAAAGAGACTTAGATATTATGTTTCTATCAAAATTCTAGTGACGTCCAATGATATACGTCAAATTTTCAGGACTTAATTCAGTAGAAATATCAAGAGTCAAAGGATGTCATCATATTATATTGACAATTCCTACGTATAATACTATATCTGCAAGCATTACATTTTACAGAAGAGCGTCTCAAAGGACGCAATTGAAAAGTAACTGTGAAGTAAATACTTTTTCCAACGATTTTTCAATGTTTACTCATAGAACTGAGTGCATGGATAACGAATATGCAAAAGACGTATAATTAAGTAAGCGTCATATACGTAAATATACGTAGTTAGTGTCGATGTCTCATCTCTGTACTTTCAAATGCGGCGATGTGCATATCGCTTAGACAAAGTTACACATATGATTGAATACCTCATATACAAGATATTTCTTTATCTAAACCAGGGGTAAGCAAACTGCAGCTCTTTAGATTTTCTTTGATTTCTCAGTTTTTTATTTATATTTGGCTTTGGCTCAAGAGTTTACCGAACACTGATCTAAGCGATGTGCACTTAGCCGGTTTTGAAGGTGCAATGCCTATATATAGTATTATAGTTGAATACATTTTAATAAGACATATATTATATAAAAAACAATAGTATTAAAGAATGAATACTCATTGGAAATAGACGCCAAAAGAGAAATACATTTATTTATATCTATCATATGTGACACACAAACTGGTTTCTATGTTAACATTGTTAAAAATATATTATTAATTAATGATGTTAGCTGAAAACTAATTAGTTCAAAATGGCAGTTGATTAAATTAAAAATTATTTCTGAAAAATATCACTTTCTTACGATAATACAAAATAATAACATTCATAAGAGTTTTGTAGCCTGGCAATGAGAAAAATCTGACCTTATACAGTGTTCAAATTAAATTTAGACAATCAAACGTGTGACATATATATATATATATGTATATTATATTACTAATTAAAATACCATAGTAAAATACTTTTTTTCCAAACAGTACTTGTGAATAAAGAAATTCTTAAAAATATACAATACATATAATACGAAAAAACTACTCGATAAAAATCAATTTGTCAATTTTTTCTAATACTTCAGACATAACGCAAAGAATCAATCTCAGATATATCAAAAATTTTAATGGTCTAATTTAAATACAAAGAAGAAGAAATCTTTTGAAAACACAACTAATCAAAACCAAACGAACATAATAAAACTATCATACCGAGTTTGTTTTGAAAAACGGCATTTGCATCAATTTAGATGCCTGATTTTTTATTAATTTAATGGTAAAATACTCGATTTATCTATTGCGGTTTACTGGATAAGCATGTATACTTGTGAATCTCGCTGCATTGGATATTACAATTCGATACCTGTAGCTGCATAAGTGATCCATATTCCGTTAACACGAATTTAAATACAAAGTTGCTCAAACGTAAAAAAACCACATAAAAATAACATGAAACAGACATATCTGATTTTGATTCGTCACATGTAATCAATTTTATATGAAGTTAAAATTTAGTCAACGCTAAAAATATAAAATAAAATTTAGAAATAAACAATATTATAATATTCATAGTCCATCGGTTCAAAATACAAAGTAAAGACGTTTCACTCTACACATATGTACACAAAATAAAAACCACATCCATAATGTATTGTTCATATAGAAGGCCATGTTTTTTCTGTAGCAGGTGTACTATATTAGTATAATTATTTAATTAATGATATTTATTACAATACATGTCTGGTTTTCAGGGTGGTATCGGACATTTATTGTAATAAAATGCCTTATTACAGTGAAAATAGTTTAGCATGAAAGCTTGTGACGAAATATTTTTTATAAGTAAATATAAAGTCTGATGCCAAAAAGTGAAACCAGAATCACAAATAATGATATTTACCATCAAATATCAACGATTTTGTTTCTTAATTACATATGTGGTGAAATGCATGAAGCCAATCACACCATTTGAGAATGTCTTTATTTATCAGTTGAAAAGTAATAACTATTATTCCACAAAGTTTTGTCAGTCTAAATATGGCTTTTAAATATCGCGTCTTAGTGAGGTCTCTTCTCAACAAAGTTTGATATTCACTGGGCATAGTTAATTAGAGTAGGAATCACACACACCAAGGTCTTAGGAGGCTGCTCCTGGGACACGTCTGGCACTATGAAGAGCACATCATGTTCATCACGCCACGGTATACACCTGCACGACAGGTGTAGATACGTGGCCAGTGGTGGAAAGGAAAGCAAGTATAAATATATTCAGCAATGTACTTTAAATACAACACCATTTTTTGATACTTAAAAGATGCAAAATCTTTTGTCAAGAAAATAAATTAATGCAATTCACATAGCATGCTGTCAAAACCAGAGTATTTTTTCATGTTAAGCCATTCCCACTGTATATATGTCTATTTTTTATTATTGTGTATACCTCAAACAACGGCAACTCCGATAACAGGTCATAAGTTAAGGTGAAATCGAAGATGTTTCTTCCAACCCAAACTTCTTTAAACGTTTTCCTGAGTTTATATCATGATTGTTCACTGTTCATTTCTTTTTTATTATTTTCACATTACTCCGATAATTGAGTAAAAAAGGTGTCTATACTTCAAACAATAGACTCTGTTCGTAATGGGCCGTTATTACGAGGTACACTGTACTATTTAACAATAAATCGTAACAATCAGAACGCTAGCTTACATCAATTAAACTCACCGAGTCTTAAACTCAATGAGTTAATTAATTATAAAAATTACAATGACGTTGTTTTTAAAATTAACGTATTACAGAATTACGTAAATCTTAATATTATCATAGTATATAGCTTTCACATTTATATCTATGGGGCTCTGATAATTCATTGTTTGTATCAATTCACAACTCGTACTACATTTTAATTAATATTTATTATTTTTATATCGCAACACCATCTATGAATCACAGTTGCAATTATTTATTATCCAGACTCTCATCACATTCAACAGATGGTCAGCAATGGTAAAGAATACAATTTAAAAAAACATTCTTTCAACCTTAATTTACAAATGAGAATTTCGTTTATACAGTTTTAGCTACATCCTACAGAACGGGCACCGAAAATACTCATTCATTGTAACAAACAGACATTTATCAGCAGTAAATTATTGAAAGATGATATTTTTTAAACACCCTATTGTGATATCGAGAAGTAATTGTCTATTGATAAATGTTTCATATAAATGTATACATCATAGAAAAATTCTATTACCGACTGATCTTAAAACATACTCAAATTTACTGTATTCGTAGAAAAAACTTAGGAATTACTTATTCCAGATGTAAATTGATGTCAAAAATTTGATATGCATTAGAAACTTTCAAAATAATGATAAGTAGGTAAGGTTAGCGTGATATTTTTTCATAATGTCGTCAAATTCAAATAAGAAATAACAGTAAATAAAAGAAATACAGACAATTGAAAATATTGCAATTTTTCATCTATCCGCCTGGGAAAGTTAGTTCAAGAGAAATAATAATATATAGAATAAATGAGCAAATATGTTCCGGTAATTTCAATCACGTTTAATTTAAAACGTTGACGATCTAAGATACCATCATCATTCGTAGGACTTAAACATCAAGCCATGCAGATATGATAAGCTATTAACAACTCTTGAAATATGACGTTATAGGTTTAAGAGTACAATGAAGATTTCTTGGACTAGTCTTGTCATTTCACCACATTATAGACAAACAACCGAGAGACCTTATAGATAAAGTGCGTATTTTACTTTTGAAATACGATTTAGCGGTAGATTTTTGAAAAGTAAAGAAAGCATTCAAATTCATTCACTTGCCAATTTCTTGATAGATACTTGGATCTAATGATACCAAAGAAATATGAAAAACCTGCTGGATTGACAAATGAATGACTGAGAACATAATGTATTTTGGGAAGTGTTCATCCACTAGTGAGTTGATGAAGAAGAATGTCATGATACAATACTCTTCAAGAACTCAAAGCAGCTTTTAAGGACGGAATGTGGTGGATACAAGGAGTTGTAGTACGACTGTCCTAGCAAGGACACAAGAGAATACGCAGGTTCTCACCACAATTAAAGCAGACACAATATTAGTCCCACTTTAACCAGATAACAAAAGTCGCAACCTGCATCTTCATCATCAATATTTGGTAGAGCTATAAGATGGTGGCATAACCTGAGAAGATTAGCTAAATACAGATATTCATGGGTATATCATATTCTGTGGCGTATAATATGAAGGTACAGGATACTTATACCAAAATACCGAGTGAGTACACAATGGCTACAAAAATAAGAAATAATTTTTTGAGGTCATACTGTACATTAGAATTGATTAATGACTACTCTCAACATTGAACACGTCCCAATGATAGCAGATAATGCACTTAATACGTATTTAAAGGGAGATGTAGTAATTTATTTTACACATTTGACCACGTTCTGGCAACACTATCGACTGACACTGGATGACAATTCAAGATGGTTATGTTTCAAAAGCTGCAACATATAACTCGACCTTAATATACCGTGTGGATTTTTATCTTAAGACAACACTGAACCGAATCTTGAATTTAACTAAAATTAAACTTAATTTAATAAACTTGATTTAACCAAAGACTAACTTAATAAACTTGATTTAACCAAAGACTAACTAAAAGATTTAAAAAATCGAATGATAATAATTAATGAACGAACGATCTAGAATGTATCTGATGATATGATTTATTTCTGCTTATCATAGAGTTCTTTCAAACCATCACCCAGTGCTTCTGAGCAGTGTTATAAGGTATATAAAAGTTTTCAATATCTCCAAATAAGAAGCACCAAAAAAAAGAAATGTGACATAAAAATCTATTGAGTTATGAATTTGTTACGAAAATAATCTACTATGCGTTCCTAAAACTTTATTTCTTCGTTCGCTAAAGACCCTGTGACAAATATGTATTGTCCGTCCAAACTATTAACACTAAAAACTCTTCATATCTGTAAGATGGTGTCTGTTGAAATACGAATTTAAAGCCATATTATGTTTATATTAATATGTCAAGAAAATCGAATATGTAATAATGCTATGGTAAAATTATTACGAATACTAGGACTAAAAACTAACTAACTCTCGATTTACCGCTATAAGCAGAAAACAAAACCCTGAAAAATTGACATTCTCTTCATCCCAAAGCAAATCCAAATGTGTCTTTATACACACTCAGGCGTATACTATGACGTAAAAAACATGAAATGCCCTTAAAACGTAAGAGAAACAATGCTGAAGACTTCTAGAGTCTTCTCTTAATTATAATATATAACATTTAATTTTTTGTTTTTTTTTATACCATGTTCGC
>JAGVSQ010006787.1:0-15967 GCA_022683975.1 Rhyacophila evoluta | reverse complement strand
GTGTAGATCCATATGCTCCACGTTGGGAGCGAACATGGTATAAGAAGAAGAAGAAGATATCCACTCCGAAAGAGAAGTATATGAATCTCCTCCGCAATGCGAAGACGGCTTGAAAAATATTTTTTCACGAGAATTATTTGTCAGACAATTGCTCAGCCCAATACACTTTTAGATTGTTTAAATTCAACAGATGGGAAATCAAACTCGCATTTCCCAGATTGATAGGCACGCGGTACCAACTACGCTACTGGAAAACACATTAAACTATACAATTATGTGCAATTATTTTCTATAACTATTTTACTTCAAAATACATTACTTCGTATCAATTTTTCGTAAGTATCATAACACTGGTAAAAACCAATAGTTATGCATATCATTCATTTAATTAGTTTCTTATGATTAGTTATACAACTGAAATACTAGAATAAAACACGTTTATTTTTAAGTACCAGATAATAAAACAAACAAACACAACTTTAATGTTTAAATATAAAACATGTAGGAATATAAAAAACATATTATCTACACGCATTACTCATATTCTCTCGTGGCTTCATGAATACATTATATAATACAGCCCCGAGGGCCAGTCTCAATCTATATTCTTCAGTAACGAACTATCTACTTAGCAAAAGAGAATTCACGACATTACTTTGCATACAAAGTTTATCTGATATCGTAAACGTTTCAAGTCTGCAATTCATATGACTTACCCACGTTTACCAGTCGCGAAAGAGCACTCGCAGTTGTGAGAAAGAATTCGAGAATTTATTCAGTAGGAAAATGCTTTTTTGCTGATAAGAAAAGTTTTCGATTTGCGTCTGGTATTTTCAGAAGATTAATGGAATTTGCAGTTTCTTACTTGAATATTGTTCAGAACGCTTTCAGTAAGAAGACAACCCAATTTAAGTAACTAAATGCTATATTATAACACGAATCCGATTGAATCATTAATGTTTCTGTTAAATTACACATATATATTTGCAGTTTTAAATTAGTAATTATATTTTTTTGCAATATTTACCACGATTATTTATTTTTTTACTACTAAATATTCAAGTTAGATGATAACTTGCAATTTTGTTTATAGTAACTATATTCAATCGAACCTTTGTAGTTAATGATAATTATTTTAGGAATATATACCAGTAATTATTATAATTCTCTTTTTTCAAATTAATAAAAATATTTAGATAATAAATAACCAATAGAATGCTGTTTGATAAACTTATATTTAAAAATTAATATTTTCGACTGATGGTGCTTGATGGAAATTGATTTTCATCAAGCACCATCCATATGGAAGTTTACTAGTTTTAAATAATTTAGAATTTATATTTAAAATATGAAAGAAAAAAATGTAAAGTGTTTTTTCTATATTGTTCTAAATGAAATTACTTCTGAATTTACTTAAAACGCTTAATTTAGCAAAAAAAACACAGAACTAATAATCAATAATTTAGTAAGTATGTATGTAGTAATACACTTTGGAGTGACATAATGTATATTTCATATTCTTTAATTTCCCAATACTTTTTTTGTAAGGTTCTTAGGTCCTTCTAAATAATTTAACAAATGTATAATGCGTGTTGTCAACTTATGACCATTGATTTTAATTTACCATTATCATGCTAATTATATTTTAGTGTTACACAGTTTTGACAGTATATAATATGACATTCATTGGGGTATTCCTCACATTTTTTGTCATTGTGTACTCACGTATAAATATACTGAAAGACTAAACTAGGATAAGCAATAACGATCAATGTGGTAGTCTATAAATTTCAGATAGATTTCAGTTTAAACTTACTGTACAATGAATTGTATTCATGTGTTTTATATTAATAAATATAAAATTACAGACATCGGTCATCAGATAATAAGTGTACTCAATCGATAAATCACTTAAAAACAGCAACAAGAATGCAATGAAAGCACATGTTCACGAGCGGAAAAGTTTAATCACGGCGAGCTTTTGATCTTCAAAAGCTAAAAGCTCCAATGGGAAACACGGTAGGCGGACGGGAGCATTACAAAAGGTGGCGTTGCCGAAATCCGCCGGCCAAGTGCTTTCCAAATAAAATTTTGTTTAACATCCCATCATGTGAAACGTTGGAAGCACAAGCGACCCATTAACATCATCTCGCACGCACTACAACCGTTATAATGCTGCGGAACGTTTTTGTAAGGCAAATCCCGGTTAAAGTGCGATACCTGGATCTGGCATGTAAACAAAATGCAGTGAAACGAAAGCACATATGAAAGTTTTCTACGTAATTGGGTACAGATAATTATAAAATATAAGTATGTATAATATGATAACACTGCCCCGCTTTCAATATATGTAATTTAAATAAAATTATGTTTATTTAATATTAGATAGTAAATTTAGTTATAACGTTATACAATCCTGCAGTAAATCTGCCGATAATGTTTGCCCAATAGAAAAAAAAAAAAAATATACTTAGAAAATCCTCTTACAGGTGACAAATGTGGGGACATCTCACACTGGTTTATATAAGTAGAGCAGACTGTAAATATATTATACCACCTTCACTTCCAAAGTCGAGACTGTGGATCTACACAGTGTGAAGATATCCACTGCGAAATTTGAGTATATGGATCTCCGCAATGCGAAGACATCTCGACCGATTATTTTTCATGAGGATTGTTTGAGATACAATTGCTCCACCCAGTGGGCATCCAGTCCAGATTTTTACATCCGACAGACGGGGAATCGAACCCGCATTACCCGGAATGCTGGGCGCGCACGCTACCAACTACGCTAATCGGAGAGAATTATACTGTAAAATTCAGTATAATTCTGTAACAAAAATCAGTTTTTTTCATTTAACCATTCGACCTCTGCGTTTCGTACAATATTGAGGTGTTATTTATCTCATTTGTGTGAATAATAACTTACAGTGAACATCGAATTATATTATTTGATACATTATTTTGATAAATACTGCCATTTAGTTTATCATATACCAGGGTACTTTATGCCGTCGTCAATATTGCAGGAACGCGTATTTCGACTTATCAGTTTAAATCACTTTGTGAAGTATAGTTTTATTTTTACAATATCACACGTATCATAAGCACGTGTTACTGCAATATTAGCGACTATGTATGGTAATCCAGGAAACCGATAATAGTCTTTAAAATTCACACATCGCGTACTACAAATACATTCGAATCATGGTAAATTTTAATTCATAAAAATTTACAAGTCCCGTGATGAAACATACACATCTGCGGCAGACGAAAGGTTAACATCTTGAAACACTTAGATCCGGTTGTTTGGATTGCTTGGATTTATTAACAAAGTAAAGCCGTTGAATGATAAGGATCGTAAACGTAAACACTAGAGATAATTTTGTGTTGAAGGGTAGGATAGCTAAATGTAGTTAATTTGATACCGTTGTCATTGATATGGTTTTATAATAATAAACAGTTATAATGTATGGAATAATATTCACATAGGGCTGTGATAAAAAGAAGGATATTATTTATTTGTTTCTAAAAAATACATACCAATCCATAGACGCGTAGTTAACACGACGAGAAAAATAGATAAGTTTTAAATGGATTGACATTTATTTGGTACTTTATTTGGCACGACAGTTCCTAGACTTGATAAGTGAAAGTTACATTATTGCATATTAATTATTGTTCTTTTTTTGTTAATCATGTTCGATCCAAAATTGGATGACACGGTTCTCAACAGTGTGAAAATGGCCACCCAGAAAATAGAATACATTAATGGATATCCACATTATAAGGATTTACGAGAGTTGGGTGTCAGTCAATTGCTTAACCGATTGGACAATCGATTGACAAACAATTGAGTACCAAAATAGTATTATAGAAGGACTTCGGTTTTATATATATATATATTTGTATATTATGTCTGCTTTAGAATAAGTCAAACTTGAAATATGTCCTGTTCGGTCAGTATTTAATGTATTAGGCAGTGTTTAAATTATGTTATACAACGTCACCAATGTATAATATGTAAATTAGAATTTTTTCATGAAAACAGATTAACTATTTTTCCTTCATTTCTTATGGGAGAAATTTGTTTGGTAAAGGTTTATTTTGGTAACAGTCCAAGGATCTGAAACGAATTAAGGACGTATACCGAAGTTCCACTGTAAATGTATCCACTTCATCAAATTTTCATCAGTTGGAAATATCGAGTAAACAAACAGGTACATATATATAATATAATCTAACATAACTCAAAATTTACATAGGCTTTCTATAAAGAGGCTAAACAAATACATGCAAACACGTGCAAGTATGCATACACGATCATAAAAATACAGTGACTATGTTAAAGAATTTACGATATTATAACATTGGTATTTCATTGTTTCCGTTATACGAACCTCAGTGATGAAGTAAAAACAATAATTCAGTCCAGACTTGACCCTTGAGTCCCTCTAAAATTAGTTAGAATTACTAATAATCGATTGAATAAGTTTACTATTATTTTCACAACATTTAATATTTTAATACCAACATTTTTTAAATAGTGAAATTGTACGTAGAACTATTTTAATTTTGTTTCGTCATATAATCTATTAACTTTTAAAATCCACAGTGCATTTTGTTGGTCAAATCGAGCATGTTAATATTAAGCATTAATAATAATGAAAGCATCACATGTCAATGAATGGTTTATTTATTTCATTTTACACCAGTAGATACCTGGTCTTATAGTTTACATTAAATACAAGTAGGATTACCTAAAATTAGTAAAAAAAAAAAAATGGTCTCGCACAAATGATTGTTTATACAAACTAGAACGTGTGTACCCCCTTAAATCGCTGATTGACTTTTTCCAAGAAAAATACTGAAGTAATAAAACGTTTATATAGTATATATAACGAGTATCGTGCTTTTGCCTCCTTATAAATATTTCGCATAAGCTCGACCACGCGATGGTTTGTTCACTGCAGTTGTTTCTAGCGAGCGCAAACTTTGTATACCGTTTGTACACCCCACCTATTATGTAACCAGTAATGATCAGTTTGCGGTGTAGTATTATGTTAGCAGTGCCTAAGCTTTTGTGTTGTAAGTCTCCGACAATATTACGAGGCAGTTAATAGGAACTAAAAAAGTTTACGATCGTTTAATAATGTCACTTAAACATGAATAATAATTGAAATGTTATTGGGTACACAAATGAGCTGCATTAGTATAAGCTTTCGGTACCAACTGACTCTAATAAAAGCTCCGAACAAAGAAATATAATACAAGTAAATTGTAAATATCTAAAATTGTGGTGTTTTATTTTATTACGGTAGAAAATTACCACTAATTGGGCGGAAAATGCGGATAACATAATACAGTGTGCTTTCTGTTACAATTTTGAAGCTTTCGGTCTTGGACGATTTTAACCGTCCTGAAGTGGAGCATATGGATCTCTACGATTTGAAAACATATCTTGACAGATTTTTTACGAGAATTCGTTATCAGCCAATCGGGCACCAATTTCTGCGTATTTTTTTAATCCGGCAGCTCGGGAATCGCACCCGCAACATCCATGTCTGAAGATCGCACGCTCACCTCTGGGGCATGTCATAATGTTTTAGATGTTTTAATATTAACATAACCTGAGATATTTAAAAATAAAGCCTCCAATGGAATTCATTATATACTGAGCTGCATATACAAAATAATTAATAAGTATGTTTATATACTCACAAATAAATACTAATGTGAACGACTAATAAAAATAAGACTTGATTTTTTAATGCATTAAATTGACAATATGCATATAATTTATGTATGAAATAGTTATGCTTTCATTATCGACATCGCAAATTACCGTAATTATAACCGTACATGGGTACCGGCTTCGTATAACATCCGCTTCCGTTTTTCCTTTCATAACCGAGTTGATATCTTGCTTAACTTTATCGCGGCAGTCAAACTTATGATCGCTTAATTAATCTACCCTATCTATCTTCCCCATAAATTTCTCCACAATTTTGTAGCAATGAAAGTGTCCATTTACAAACAACTATTATGATTAACACCCGATGGGTATACCTTACTACTATTCGAATGTATACCATGACATACTGAACACAATACGCTACCAAAACTACCGAGAGTAGAACAAAGAGTATGGGTGAATTAAAACTGTACATTATTCTAATTTTGACTAAGCTCTACATAATGACAGGACTTGCATCAATATTTAACCCTTTGAGGAGTATGGACGTACGTGTACGCCCCTGCGCCTTATTTTCAAAACCATTCATTTCTTATTTAATACAATGTTATTGTCTATTTTAATATGTAATATTTAACAATTATGTCATACGCTTTTAGGCTGGAAATAAATACGTTAACATGACGAAAAAAAAGTATTGGAAAATTCCCTTATACTCTTTCTAGAATTATTATGATTTGTAAAGAAACGAAAGATTTTTTATATTTCTGTTCACAGAAACACATAAATTAGTCATATGGGTTAAAATATGTCCTCAAGTGTTGCTTTGATTCGGAAATGGGAGCGGCCACATGTGGCAATATGATACACATTCTTACCGATTCGGAATAACTTTTCAGGTTATTTCGTTACTAATTTGGAAATAGAAGAGCATTTTTCATAAATCGGCTTATTCAATTCGATTGATTTTATGATATCAGTTGAATTGATAGCAGTGAAAAATTAAGCTGAAATGTGTGTGCATGAAAAATTAACTCACTAATGAAAAGGTTAATATTTAAATCTTTATTAATAAAAATCTCCGTAAATTCTTCACCGATTTCATTGAAATTTTGACAAAACGTTTCATTTAAATACGCGCGTGATTTTATATACTATTATATAGATGTCACACCTGTGACTGCTAAAAACATGTTTTTTTTAAAAACAGGGTCATATAACCAGACTGAGCCACAGCAACACGTCGCCGGGTACTGCTAGTTTACAATAAAAAAGGCTTTGGTCCTGAATGAGTAAGGTTATTTTGTGTTGTTATAGCATCATTTACAACTTATATTGTACTTAACTACACAATTTCAAGGCACCCTTACCCTTACTAAGTGCGGTGTAATAAGCCTTAGGCACTTAAAGCGCATACAAGAGGCCACGCCCACTCCGCAGTAAGAGCACTTAATATTATATAGTGTAATAGGCCTTTTAGTTGTGTATTAATATTTACATGCCTTAGAAGACTCTGAACTACCGGAGACTATCCGCTCTTAAAACGAGTATTAGCGATACCATTTCACCGCAAGCCTTCTAGCATCCCTCGCAAACAATTGCGTGATAAAGGGTAGTGACTGGTTGAAACAGGGATGATCGTTAAACAAACTAAACCAACACACCCGCTTTCCACCCAGTTTGGACGGAGAATTTTCATATTATGGCGCGGTCAAACGCCTCTAAAATTGCTATGCGATGTTCCTTCCGTTCCGCACGCGAAAATTGATTATGCATGAAATGAAAAGGGGAAATGTTGTGGTTGTGCAATCACGGTGTGAATACGTAACGACCGCTCATCATTAATAATAATGAACAATTTATTGAACCATCCCGAAGCGGACGCGTACAACTCGTATTGTAGAGTGATCTCTTTTTCTTTTCTTAACCCTTTCTTAGTGAGTTAATTTTTATGCACACACTTTTAAAACACTTCAATCTTTCACTGGTATCAATTCAACTAGTATCATAAAATCAATCGAATTGGATGTGCCGATTTGTAAACAATGCTCTTTTATTTCCAAACAATGAACAAAGTAAAATGAAAAGTTATTCCAAATTGGTAAGAATGTGTGTAACATTAACACATATTGCGACTCCCACTTTGGAATCAAGGATCACTTGAGAACAAATTTGAACCCATAGAACTGACTTATGTGGAGTCTTACATATTTCTATGAATGGCAATATAAATTATCGCTCGTTTCTTTACAAAACATAATAATTATCGAAAGAGTGTAAGGAAAATTTTTGAATAAAAAAGCCAACTTTAAAAAAAAAAAATCGAAATGTTTATGTATTTTTTTCTAGCCTAGAAATAAATGATATAGTTGTAATGACTTCCACTTATCATTAATAGATCTATCTATTACTTATGCTTAAATAAATTTTAGCATTTTATTTAAAAATAAAAGAATTGCTTTGAAATTAGTGCGATAAGGCGCACTGATGCACATGTGCGGTCATACTCCTCAAAGGGTTAATATAAAATGAGTTTATTAGACGTTCACTAAAAATCATAATACAATTCAAACTAACTATTATACAAATGCGTTGATAACCGAGTTAATTAACAATCTCTCGTGACCGAAAAATGCATGCTGAAGGTTAAAAATTAAACTAAAACAAATAAAAAAGTATCTTGTCATTTATGTATGACCTTGAAAGGCATGGTTTCAGCAACAAAATATTTATTACAGAAAGTTACTACGAAAAGATTGCACTTCAATATACTCAAACCTTAGATAACTAATTATCCTAACTAAACATTTATAAAATACAACTTATCTTTATTGTATGATTAATTGTTAGCGTATCGTTTAATCTCTTGTGTCTACATCCCGGAGGCAAATAGTGTTACGAGAAGTCGAGCCAAACACAAACGTATATTGCAAAGTAAATGAACTTTACTTGCCGCTATGAATAATCTAATGAAAATGGATAGAAGAGGATTGGAAAACAAATGTGTTGTAATAATGCAGGTTTTTTTGGCAGAAAATGTTTCAAGCTTTTATGACATATGATTTTAAAATGAAAATGTAGATCATCAGGATAAAAAAACAGACAATTTTTCAGGAGTCACAAAAAACGTTTATTTAATGATTTTGAGTCAAAGTCAAAATACCTTACAGACAGCCTTAAAGTGGACGAAGATTAAAACTGGTGTTTTATTTACCGAACCCGATATTAATTCAATAAGTTATCTGAGAAAAGCCAATAAAATTGACGCGGTGGAAGTTATTTTTCCTGGTCGCAATTTTGATAAGCCATACTTTTTTTAAAGTTAAAAGCAAAATTTAGGCACTAATTCGGCATTTGCTGCAAACGTTCATTTGATAATATGTGTATTTTATTGTATACACTGTGATTATTGATAAAAGGGTATTTTGAAAAAACTGAGGGCCCTTTTTAGAGTCGACATAAATGATTGGCGCACAGTTCACAAGTCAATGGCCAACTTCTGCTGGTATGATAGATACCTTATACAAGAGCGACGCCATTATTGTTTATAAAAAAAATGTTTTTATATCACTACGATAGTCCACAAATACATCGTTTTCGGTAAAGCGCTCTCAGCCATTTTTGAAGTCATACACAAAAAAGGATGCGGTTTTTGTGGTAGTGTTTCGCAGTACTAACAAAGTTATCACTCGTTACACTACATTGCATACTTGTAATCAATAACCCCGCCAGTATTAAGACTCCTATAATACGTCATTAAAATCTATCATACGTATATATGTGCATAAAATATAATTTACTGACTGCAGTTTTTTTTAAGTACCAAAATTTAATGATACAAAAAACTAAATAAAAAAAATATTTTATTCAGGTCATTTATTTTAAATTATAAGTTAGAAGAAATCTCTGACAGACAACAAAGAAGAACAAAATAACATATAATTAAGCGAAGAAAAGCATTATATTCTTTGGTATGTATTATATATAACTAGCTCTAATAACTCTAGCTTTAATAAGTCTCAATATGTAATTAAATTCAAAATGTTGATGACATACATCTAATTTATTTATTTTATTCATCTTGTAACATTACAAATTATAAGTTTAATACATTAACAACAAATATGATAATAACAAAAATATTAAAATATAAAAAAAGAATAAAGAAAGAATTAAAATACATATATAAAGAAAGAAGAAGAGAGTGTCTACTAAGTGAGTTAGACAGACCTTATACTAATAATGTATATTAGCATCCATATAAATTCACTCTCACCTAGGTGGAAGATATCAATATCTGGGGCAATCTCGCTAAACATCATTGCTCTCCGCATTGGCATGACTACCAGTAGTCATGGCAGGATAGTCCCGCATTTAGGAATGTAAAACATCTTCTCCATTTCTTAGGTAGTTATCAGTGACATACAGACCAATATTAGCCAGAGCGGCAGAGTTATAATTAAGACCTCGCATAAGCCAGAAAAAATGCGTCGCCAAATACATATTCCTCCTCAGTTTTAAGCTACAATAAGAAAGCGGGGACAAAATGAAAACAGTTGGATAAAGCCACGGATAGTATCCATACACCCGCAGGTACAGAAGTCTAAGAAATATATATTGGCAGACAAACCATCTACCAATATATCTAAATGTATAATAATGTGTTACGATCGAGTGATGTTTTAATTAGGTGAAAAATATTGGAAATCCAATAATACACAAGTTAACGGAATATATACGAATTGCTTAGAATGAAATGCATCGAAAGGTTTGACTGAATCGTGCCGAAGTCAACAAAAATTCCCCTCTATTATAAACATAAGCTCAATGGTCATAAATATTTGCGCCTTTATCATAAGTAAATCTTAACATGAACACATTAAAGTTAATAACTTACATTTTGTAAGAGTAAGGGCAACGTGGCATAACATATTTAAAAATGTTGCCGCCTTCCATAACTTATGAAATAGAATAATTATATTTTTTTATATAATTAAATATATGCGTACGTACAACACATACAACAAATCGAACACGCCCGATCCGAATATGAAGTACAGTGGAAACCCATTATCATAAAAACGCTTAATTCATTCATTTGACGTGAAAAAATATTTTAGTCCCTTCGGTTTCATGTTAGAGATTTCCGCTGTAATATCTACAATGTAAATGATATCGTTTTTTGCAAAGATTGGCTATAAGTAAATTTTTGAACGTATTATAAATTCAGTCCTGCATAGTAAATAAATTAAATACAGCTTAACGATATGAATTATTTCCATATATATACAATAGAGTACGCATCTAATATAGCTACTAATATCAAGATACAAGACTAGCACAACAAAAAATTGTGACAATTAAACTTATACAGCCCGAGGAAGTTAATCACTTCGTATTTTTATTAAATCATACCTCTTAAACAAAAAAAATATTAAAAAAGAGAAAGCCCGATTTGCGAATAATTTATATAAATATGATATAACTGTCACCCTGACTATTGCGATAGCTCGGATAAGGAAGTCTGGTTCATGGCTTGTTAGTGGAACGCGGTGCAGGTCGCGCATGATTGATGGAGGCGCATCTTATCACACACCAGTGACAGTGAACCCTCAGTAGGCGAGCAATGATTTATTTTTAAAAAATAAAGGATTGGGATGAAAATTACTTTCCGCAGCATCTTATCGATTACATTAAACTTACCGGTTAGTTGTTACAGTAGGAATAATAACTCGTCATTACCTGAAATAAAACAAAAATAAATTAAATACACGTCCAATAAAAACATCGATGTTGTACAGGTGTGCTAGTGTATTCAAGTACATTTATATTCATATCATATTCAGCGAGGTGATTTTTGTGATCAAAGTAATTCAAGGTGACTTTTTAATATCGTATATAACGTGATGTTATGCATTGTTTCTTCGTCTCAACTTATTAATTCAAGTCAGGATGAATCTAATAAATTAAGTTAAGTAATTAAATAATTAAATTAAGACTAAATAATTAAATTAAGACAAAATTCTTGTACGTCAAGTTTTATTTATACTGCAGAACTTTCCATCTACAGCACTAATGGTGAAATAAAATTACATTCAAAGCATTTTTTTTAAATTAAGTATATGTCAACTATACTTGTCAATGACGGTTAAACTAATTTGAAAAAAAAGACCGTAATACAAATATAGTACCGCGAGATTTCCGCCGTAAATAAAAAAAACCTCCAAGGCATGGTGACAGCATTCTAGTAGGGTCGTGATCTGTCCAATCTAAATTTAGGTCAACGGGTTCATCTTCGGAATTCCCCGAATCTGACAGAACTGGGGAATTCCGAAGATGTTGTAATAACGAAATTGAATCTGCATTCCTTTTATCTAGATAAGCGATTTTCAAACGGGGTACATATGGTCCCCAGGAGGCTTCAGAGACCAAACTCTAAGGGAGGTACAGACAAGAGACATTACGCGACCTACTAGGTACGAAACTAGAAATTACGAATAAAAAATTCTGAACGAATGTACGAAAGTACAAATTTTAAGATAGGGCTAACCCTAATAAAAAGGGGAGGCACATTTATTTTAATTCAAAACGGAGCTACAGCCCCAAAAAGGTTTAGATCACTCGATGTTGAATCATCAGGAGGATAAGACAGATTATCTTCGTAATGTTTGTTTCGGACATGGTCTCAACGCCTTTATCCATAATATATTATTTTAAATTACAGTATGATGCAAAACAAAACAGCACCAGCATGCCGCAAGTAACCGTGTTAAATTATGGACGAATATGCACATTTAAAAAATCTAATTATCCTTTACGAAAGAATTTTTATTAATTCACTGTAATAAAATATTATAACAGTTGTCCTTCACTGATATATATGCTATTGCGATATATTGTATTACCATATTGTGCGGGCGCATCGCTGGCTTGTTATCACCACGACCTGTTTCGCGCAACAGATTATTTCTGTCAGTAACAAAACATGAAAACTGAAACCGATTCTCATGAGAAGATTTCTAATTTTGATGCTATCCAAACTACAGCTCTCTGTACGTGCCAATAGTGAGTACTAGATACTAACAATTAAATGTAGCATATAATTGATGAATATGAACAATATTAACTGTTACTGGGTTATATCAGGAGCAATTAAAATTATTACTATAGTGGTCGATAAGCACAATTATTACAATGCCATATTTGTGTGAAAAAGTGCCCGCAGGTAATGAATTAATTGACACAGTAAAAATCTATTATTGACTGATAAATTTCTACTGGTAACGTAAAATAAAAAAAACATAGCACAAAAGGATTCTTAACTTTCTTATATTAATGCCACGTGGTTCCATGACAACTGCACGCACGAAAAGTGCTCACATGACAAGTGCACGCATAGACAACTGTACGCATGACAAGTGCTCACAAGATATCAGCGCACACATTGAAGTGGTCACACTGACACAGAAATTGATATTGAGACATTTTATTATTTATCATGTCATGTTACCTAGTCTAGTTACCATGCTAAAGTATGTCAACTATTCATTCTAAACTTATTTCAAAAATATATATTGTGATTTGAAGAACTATTTCATTCTGCATAATAAAGTAAAAATAAATCATTTAATAGTATTATTTAAGTTTAAAAATAATCGATTTATCTCTTCGTAAGAGTTGTTTAGGTAATAAATGGTGGAAAGTCATTAATAAGCAAGTCCACACAACATCACACTAAACATTACTACGATATTGTATTTAAAAGATAATATTCTGTGTCTTCAAATAGTTTAAAAACTAAATTAAACATTTCTTAGAATATCTACCACACATAGATTAGAATTTTCGCTCCGAAAATGAAGCATATACATGTATACAGTATGAAGATATCAGCTCCGAAAGTCGAGTGTATAGATCTCCACAATCTAAAGACATGTCTTGCCAGATTATTTTTCACGATATTCGGTTATCAAGCAATTTCTCAACCCTAAGGGCACAGGTGTGGTAATCAAACCCGCATTCCCCAGATGTGAGGCGCGCAAGCTAACCTCTACGCTGACGGGAAAATCGATAATGATATAATAAAACTAATTAAATTCTTTCATCGTTAACACTTTGTATATAGTATACCAGTATCTTTCAGCACACTTGAGTGCGTGGCAACATAAGTCTTGGGTAATTTATATTTACTCCCGGGACATTCCTGTCAAATGAAGAAAATCGAGCGAGAAGAATGTCAGAGCTCCACGATACGCCTGATTAAGACCAGGTGTAAGGTAGAAGCGAGTGGATGGTGTGCGCATTAGGTAGTCTGCCAAAATCTTTGACCGTACCAAAGAAAACTCTGTGTCTATTTGAATAGATATATTTTTTAAATAATTACGATACCGTCAAGTCAATGTATTACAGTCATTATTTGTAGAAAATTCTTTAAAATTACTCTATTGGCATTGATAATAAACGTATTTTTCTAACTAATTTAAGCATAAATATGAATCTGTACACGCACTAATTCTTTACGATTATTTAAATTGCTGTGTTTTGTTTTCAGAATATTACATAATTCCGTACAAGAATGCCGAATAAATTAACATAGGAAACGAAAAATCCGTTAGAGCATCCAGGAATTTCGCAAAAACATTAGATACATCAATCATTGAGACGTAAAAATAGCTCGCTTCCTCCTCGCAAGAGATGATGAAGATAACTTATTGAGGACGTGAGATAATTTAAAATTTACATACAATGACGAAGGAAACGAAATGTGTTTTGTATGTTGAAAGAAGAGTCTGATGGATTGTAGAAGGGAAAGTGTTTTCTGCATATGTAGAATAATAAGAAATTTCTAACGTGATAAACCAACAAATTTCTAAACAATGCATACTTATATAAGCAGGTACTTATGTATTTCAACTCAAATTTATACAATTATAATCACAGCGTAATTTTTTATAATAACGTATTACTCAAGGTAAAATAAATAAACAAAAACATTTCCATTAACATTCGTTTTATAGTAGATTTTGTTATGTTAAATTTTGGTGGAAAATCTATAAACAGATTTTTCTAGATATTACTTACTAACTTAATAATTTTCGACTGCGTGGTCTAAGTGATAACTCTGCCACTCTGGCTAATATTGGTCTATGGGTCCCCGGTATCGAGAAATAGAGAACATCAGCTCCTTTTTATTCCTAAATGCAGAACTAACCTGCCAGTGGTCATATCAATGCGACGAGCAATAGATATGTATAACGAAATTCCCTCTATTATTAATATCTTCTACCTGAGTGAGAGTGAGTTAAGATTGATGTTATTTTATAATTCTCTAAATTAGGATTTGTCTAATTCACTGGGCAAAGCTTTCTTTGTTTTCTGTCCTCTCTTTACGCTTAATGTAGTTATATATAAATATTGTACCTGTTATTTTTAATTGTTTTCTCTTTATATTTTTTGTATTTAATTTTTTTATCTGTGTTATTTATGCAATGTTTTAAATGCTTTGAACTGACAATTTGTGATGCTTGCAACATATAAAGTAAACAAATAAATAAAAATAATAATCTCGTCTTAATTAGGCATATCCAGGAAGCTTTGATATCTAAAAGCGATCTACTTTTGTCCCAGGAGTTAATATAAATTACCCAAGACTGAAGAGTTTGCCACATATTTAAATGTGCTAGGTTGAAAATAAATAAAATGAAAAAAGGAGACGTATTTGGTCAAGTAATTATGTGAAGATATCATACTGCCTGCATACTGTTTAAAAGTAATGAAACTGTGAGATGTGTATTTACATATAATTTTAGCATAATATTCAACGTAAAACGACCCAAATTTAAAACGCCACAAACACTCTTCTGCTTCCTATCCTCTCTCACTCTTCAAAGTTCAAGTTTGAGTGTGGTGTCATGCACATGATAAAAATAGATATTCTTCAAGTGTGTGAGAGAGTAAACGAAGTACGTCTAACTGATCGTGTGCTAATTGCCTATTTGTCCTCTGACCCTACTCAACGCCATGTCCGAAGCAAGCGATGCAAAAGAAGCGCTGTATAATTCGCAATGACGGATTGATCATATTAGGAATCATTAACCCTCTGAGGAGTATGGAAGTACATGTACGTCCGTGCGCCTTATCGCCTTATTTTCAATGCCATTCTTTTATTTTTAAATAAAATGTTATTAATATTATAGACTGATGGTGCTTGATGGAAAAATTGACTAATATATAAAATATTTGGTCACTTGCACTATTATAGAAGGTTATAAA
>JAGVSQ010006786.1:0-15968 GCA_022683975.1 Rhyacophila evoluta | reverse complement strand
GTGTTAGTGTGAGCACTTCAATATGTGCGCAGATGTCATGTGAGCACTTGTCGTGCGTGCAGTTGTCTGGTTACTATGTTAACATTTAAAAATTAACTACTTTTGGTTAAAAATTAAATACAGTTGAATGTAACCTATCTACTATTTATATATAAGTACCATATCCTTTTAAAAAGTATCCTCTAGGACGTATTACTCATGTTAAAAGAGAATTAGGTATATAGTAAGCACGAATATAATGATATAATATAATCATTGGTGTATGGCATATAACTTACAATGTAGTGAGTACCCTAGTATTGCGTGGTTGGAATTGTAAAAGCCTAGAGAAGCTCGCATGCGATCTCAAACCCTTGATTACAAATGAATCTTTACTAAAGATCTCTCTATTAAAAGCATACGAATTGACTATCTTGACTACGGTCGAATGTGTGCCGGGGATATTTTTCCGGCAAAATAATACGGTCAACGTTAAGTAACATACAATAAGTTCCAGTTGTTATGTCATTATTAGAACATGCTAACTGTTCATCTGACTCGACGGTCAATGGATTGAATCCTGATAATGTTATACATATTTAAATATCACACATTTATACGTAGCCTTAACTAATCCCGGACAAATTTGTGATATATTATTTTTTTATAAGTATAAAAAAATTAAAACGCAAATTTTAATCAGACTATGTATGATTACTTCTCTGTCCACGAGATGCGACGTCTTAACACCCATTATACACACGTGTAGTGTCTCCCCGGTTAGTGTAGTTGGTAGTGTACCGCCTACGTACGCGCCTAGCAATTCGGGGAATGTGAGTTTGATTCCCCATCCGTCAGATTTTAAAAATTCAAAAACACAGGACTGGATTCTCATTTGAGTTGAGTAATTGTCTGACAAACAATACTCGTGAAAAATAATCTGTCAAGACGTCTTCACATTGCGGAAATCCATACTCTCCACTTTTGGGGTGGATATCTTCACTCTGCTTTAGACCGAACATTATATAAGAAGAATGGTAAAATTGTATTTTAATGTTCAAAATTGCGACGAAGATGGCTGATCTTGCTGTGATCTAAAAGAATTTATGAAGTAATTAATAATGAAAATTAATATCGACCCTTCAAAAAGATTGAGATGTGTCCCTTCTAGAACCACTACCATTTCACCCTAACTTTCATTACCTGTTTCCCTGCCACTGATTTCTACTTAGGAGGGGAAATCTCAATTTATATAAAATAAGCTTCCCTTATTACGTTAACAGTCACTGAACAAAGTGGCTAAGTTATTAATTCTTGTCAATGGCGTTTCTATTATAGGTTATTATTATTTTTTAGAAATAGTACATTATGTCCGACCAAAATTAAACAACTTATAAATAAAGCTTTTACTAGTATTGAAAAAGTACTAAACGGTAAACAATTAACTATAAGCCTCTCAAAATACTGGCTAGGAAGTATTTCTTTAAGTCAACTGTCGTTGCAAGAAAAGTTCAGTTATGGAACTTATGGAAGAATGACTAAATATAAAAGCATGTGCCAGAAATATTGAAGTCCATCCTTTCATATCAACTCTAGTAAAAGCTTTTAAGATTGATAACGTCTTTTCTAATTATTTGATATTTAAACTAATGACATAATATTTAACCGATACTATATTAATCATTTTAACACTTAAAAATATATATATAAAGTATTGCATAAATCTACTTAATATAAACATTCCATATTTATCGAATGATATAGAACTAGTACAGAAAAAATCTATTAAATTATTTGCATATTGTTAATCGTATATTTCACTCTAGATTAGATTTTAAATTAAAGGCTATGATTAATTTTATATAAACAACTTGATTATTATAAAAAAAGTATCATAATATAATATATAAGTATTTTTATAGATCATTTGGAAAAAAATGTACCCTTAGTAGCCGGGTCAGTAATCAAATGTGATTTGGAGTTGGAAGTTTCAAGCTTAACTTTTGATACTTAATAAAGGTTTTTTAATTAAAAAGTATAGGGATTGATGCCTTATCATTATATTTACGTTCTTAATATTTGAAGTGGATAAGTTTAAATATGTAAATAACGTTCAAAAATACATTATTAGCCACTTAATCTATTTATAAACATCAAGTTATTTTAACATTTTGTCATACAAACAACCACCACAACCAATATTACAATCACTGATTACTTCCCAATAAATCAACTCGCATATTATAGTATATACGCCTGAGAAAATTGGTATACAGCAATGAAACTTGAATCCATAACCTTTTTCTTCGAGCGATCCTCTAGTGCCAGCAATTATTCTTTCTTAAGGATTAGACCAATAGCTTATATTTACATAAGAAATATTTCAATATTTATATGCTTTTATATTACATCTTATTGTTTTTTTTATATATACTGTCACTAGTTTTCAAAAATAATGATAAAGTAAATAATTTTATTTACCTATGTTCAGATAAAGTCCACCCATAAGATAAGTATGTGTTGATTAGTATCAAATCAGTGACACCCTTTTAGGCTTATGTCCGGAAAATTTAAAGTAAACACCACTGGAGAGTTAATGGAAAATATTCGACCTTTTAATACTAAGGGCTGCAATAAACACATGACAATATAATACCTACAGGGTTGCATATTATTATTCTCTTCATAAGTTAGAGCTTATAAATAGTGCATCAAGGGTAGTTTTTTAAGTATTAAGGGAATTTGTGCCTATTAATTATTTTTTTAAAACCATTGTAGTTTAGTATACAGGCAGTATCGCAATGTTTAATCTGATTCAGTTTAGTTCATATCTCAAAGTTTGTATTCTCACTACTCAGTATTCTATCATAGTTCAATGTATTCCAACAAAAGTTTTTCTAACATTAGCAGTTTCTTCTAGAAAATTTCAAGGCTATTACTTTAATGGGTATGCTTAATAATATATAAAGATGAAACATACGTAACAGTGTGGAAAAAAATTGTAATGAAAGACTATAATTCTAATTAAACTCAATTAAAAGAAATATTTATACATGTGCCCACCATTCACCCACCCCTTCCTTACACCTGGTCTTAATCAAGCGTATCCAGGAGCTCCTATATCGAAAAGCGATCTATTTTATTCGATAAAGTAAATATAAATTACCCAAGACTTAGGTTACCACGCCCTTAAGTATGCTGAAGTTAAAAGAAATATAATGATAAAAAGGCCAATTGAAAAAATGGAGACTTATTTGGTCAAGTAATTTATGTGAAGAAATCATCATGTTCACCGTATGACGCCGCAAACTTTTTAAAAGCAATGAAACTATACCTAAATAAGTAAAACTTTCCTTAATTTAGTTTAAAAACTTTATTTAGAGCACGAATTACTATCGAGAGGCCTAGGTGAATTTGCACGCAAAGTAGCATAAAAAAATATATTTAATCTTAAAATAAAATGAGTTCTCCGCTCTCTTATGGTCCAACCGCAGTTCATTATTTTGAATGAGTTAAAACGTTATACTCTGTAAAATAAAAAATAAAATCGGTTAAATCTAGATGAATGTACAATTTGGAAAAATATTAAAGTGCATGGTGTTGTTTTGATTGAACCAATCAAAAGTTCAAAGAAGTGTAAATTTTTTTTTTAATTATTACAAGAATTCAAGTAGAATGATTTCAAGCTTTTAGAACTATTGTGTTGCTTTAGTCCTCAAATTTTGTATAAGATAATAAAGAACCAACCAACGAACCAAAGGTACAAAATTTTAATCAAATGCTTTCATTAATTTGGAGAATATTTTATGTAATGATACACTACACAAATAAGTATTTTGTTCTGAGAAATCATAAAGTACAATTTCAAACGAAAATAATAAAACTAAGCCCACCAACCGAATCAACAATGTCTCATTTTTCAAATCCATCAGCCTCTTTATAAATATACCTTTTTGTTGTGCAAGTAATTTCCCATGCTTCCGTGAAGGGAAAACCCATTCTTATGTGAGTAACCATTATTGCGTACTGATCACATAAGTATGTTATTAATTTTCCGTTCAACGTTTAATAATAAGAGTAATAATAATGCGAAAGGCTTCACCCTCTTGGGGGCGTAATCCATTTAGGAAAAGTGCCTCCGATAAACTCGCGAAAATTCTTCATATATTTTCTCAGACTGGTAATTGAATAGAAAAGGCCCTTTCTTATGGATGTCTTTTTAATTAGATTCAAAGCGTATTTCACTTAGTCGCTTATCAAGTTACCAATACGAAAGACAAAAAATACTGAGTACTTATATAGACGTCTTCACAAAAAAAGAGCTATGTTTTTTTCATACACATATTATTTTGTTGGCTTCCAAAATGAAGCACATAGATCTATTCAGTGTTAAGATATCCGCTCCGAAAGTAAAGAAAATAATTTTCAATATTTTGTCGTGACACATTATTTTTCATGAGATTTCGTTGTCAGACAATTGCTCAAACGGATGGGTTTCCAGTCTTAAATTTTCAGATTTTTTCAATTTGACATATGTGGGAATAAAATCCGCATTTTCAGGATGCAAGGCGCGTGCCTTTTTCTCTATTTTACCAGATATACCTTCAACATAACATAACTGAAACATATATCAAAATCTTGATCCAAACCATCTTTAGAGAAAATCATTAACGACTCAATAAACAGTGTTTCTGTTTCAATAAAGTCTAAGATTATTTTTTTGCTATATTCGCTCTTTATGCAGAGCATATGGTCGCTACATGACTCTTCCAGTTTCTTCTGGAAGTTGTCTTCCGTATCAAAAAAATTATCATTCTCCTATATAGAGCAAACAGCCACCACATCACTCACTAGTTGAGTTGCATCCCTTAACTCCTTTAAGTATAACCTTTGGAGAGTATGCAAAAGTCCTCCAGGACAGCGGAATTTCATCGGTTACAAGAAGAGACTGGATTCATACTTTCTGGATGTATCCACAGTATGCGTTCCAGTCAGTTCCAAAGCCGTTGGATGGCTTTGAAAATGAAGAGAACTGCTTTGTTCGCTTCCTTTTTTTTTCTTCAGGTTATTACAAAACTATACCACCTAACTACTCAATATTTGACACAGTACTACTAGTCTAATAGTCAATTTGGAGTGCGAATATTTACTAAATAGTATCTTTAACAATCTTAAGCGTTGGTATCAGACAAAAACTGTGTTGCATTACAAATACAAAATGATAAACATCTGAATTTGACTGATGAAGACATATTTTTATATCACTATAAAGAAATGAATCCATTTTTCATTTAATTTAATACGTAAAATTATTTATCAAGGTTTTATTTAATACAACATCCAGTTAAATTTTCTATTATTTATAAATAGTTATAATTTATTATATACAACATTCAGAAATGTATGTTTATCGAGGCGTGAAAATTATAAAAAATAAGTTAATGTTATGTTTTTATTTGTTTTTTTATTAAAGCTTTTTTACATGACAAAGCTTTCCTTCGTCAAGTTTTACAATAATATTCCCTTGGAAGTCAGTACGCCCTGTCGTTTCTTTCGGTCAACACATTTATTCGACGGTTTACCTTTATATCAGCGGGTCAATAATAATTCAACCGTTAATCTGATTTCCAAGAGCTAGCTCCTTACGATTTCAATATCCTTTTTTTAAGGGTTTTCCCTTTTCAACTTCGATAAGCTTTTGTTTTAGTCCCTTCCCTTCGGTGAACCTTCTTAAAGGGTCACGTGCCGGCTCGCCGTGGACACGAAAAGATAAACGGCCTCTTGCGAGCATTTTAAATACTCCGTTTTTCAAAACGAATTTGAATAAATTGTGTTTATGCTGTATTTGAAGAAGATTTTCAATCCACAATAAACTCACTGAAGTACTTACGTCTTTCAAACATTTTTTGATCATTATCACATTCTTCCTCGTGTCTTCAAATGTAAGTGAACACTATAAGCTTATAAGCTCTATCCAAAACAATTCTATCCCCCATATACACTTTAATTTTTGTTTTCATTATATAATAATTCTACAATTCTGAATAGCGTTTGACATTCGAATGAATAGTCAAATCAAACACAGTTGCTTCCTCTAAATAACTACCCACGTAAAACTGTTCGATGGCTTAAAGTGCAAAGTTCACTTTTGACCGAAAATGGATAATACCATCATATTGCACCATGTTATTTGCATGTCCCGTATTAATTTGATAGCTCAAAGTTATGTAGTTAGTACTCCTTTTACTCCCTTCTAGAATTTATGGTTACTGTTTTTGCAGCGATAATTTCATTCAATATAAAGCTTTTTATACGTGTTAAGTTTAATGTTTGCCTACTTTTTCAAGCATGCATTTATAAGTGTAAAAAATTCATTTTTAAATCTTAAAAAAATCGTATAATTCAATTATTTACAATAAGTATTATTTCAACATTTATCACGGATCAGCCGCAACTAGATAATCGAGAGCACACTCCATTCCCAATCAAATGGTTGTTATCGATACTCGTAAATAATTCTGTATAGATTTTCTGTGAAATCCCATATGGCGCATTTGCATTGGAGATTAAGCAATAGTTAAAAAAAGATAATATTAACAGAGCTGGAATATAGGGCGGGTTTAAATGGTTTTTCCACGAAGGCTAGGTGTTTTTCTAATTGCTTTGATATTTTACTTTGCTATAAAGTTAAATGCTTGTATTATTTTAAAACCTCTCCGTTAGCTGAAAGTTAAATTAACGCATTACGATACCTAAGATTATTTGTTTAAATCCTAATGTTACGGGATGCTTAAGAATTGAAAATTTTTAGGCCGTGTTACCAACGGGTTGGTAAATTAAATGATTAATTGAATTAAGTTAAATAGAAGACGTCCAGGTCACATAGCAACAAGCAAAATAAAAAGTGATTTGAGTTTAAAAAAAAAAAGTATGAATTTTATATTATTAAGACTGCAATATGAAATTTAAATACTTACATGGAATTTATTACATCTTTCCTTACTCTTAAGATTTTACAAAAAATTGCCACTTTGAAAGTTATTGAATGTTTTGTGGGTGCTAGTTAAAATTTTGATCCTTTTGTATTTGGATCATTATTAATTTATTTTATCAGTGTTTACTAATGAAACCTTGAAATTGGTTATATCTTGTGTATTTTTTATTTATAAATAAAACAATACATCGATACAATACAATACAACAATAAATACGTATATTTATAAAAAAAAACATATGAAAGAGACATTATGATAATAATTATAATTTACAATAGTAATGGTCAAAAATTTATTTGTATTTAAGTAACCTTATAATTAAACTTCAAAGTCGAAAACGCTTAAGCTACATGGACGTTTTGTAGATATTAATTTTTGGAAATTATTATTATGCGGGTTATAAAAACTACGATTACTTCTTTCGTGTGTATATTTCTCATTAGGTGTCTTTATCATATTAAAGTATTGATGTTTCTGAAGCATTTTATACAATGAAATTCAAATTTCAAATTTGTCAATAATTGCTTAACTACTTCCAATTACCGTTCATTACATGTGTCAAAATAAATCTTTACATAACAGTACTTCATAATATATTTTTATTTCCTCTATTTTATTGAAGATTCATATGCTCCACGCTTACAACGGAGATTGTATTAACAAAATAAGTAACTGTCAATAAAAAAATAGTTGGGAGTACAATCAAATTAAAAAAAAATTAAGATTACTATAATAAGTAAATCAAGAGTATCAAAACTGTCTATATGTTTCCAAACAATCATACAACATATGCTTTACTTTTTTTATACCATGCTTGCTCTCAGCTTGGAGCATATAAATCTACGCAGTGTAAAGATATCCACTGCGAAAGAGGAGTATATGGATGTTCCCAATGTAAAGACGTCTTGACAGATTATTTTTTTTCAGGAGAATTTTTTGTCAGACAATTACTCAACCCAAGAGGCACGCAGTCCTGTATTTTCGGATTTTTAAAATCCGACAGATGAAGATTCAAGCCCGCATTCCTCGCATTGCTAGGCGCGCACGCTACCAACTACGCTACCGGGGAGACAAGAGCTCTACATTTGGAAGTGCAAATTGTGAATTACTAAAACGTGTAAAATTTGTAATCTGCAATGAAAATTCGAATTAAAGTGCTTTTGTTTCTTTTTTCTAGGTTGCGATAACCCCTCCAAGTAATATTCTTATAATGTCTTTTAGAGCCATTTAAAATGATGCAATCTCTCCGGTGTCTAGAATTGCAATGCGCAAGAGATAAAGCGTACAATAATGCAATAATTGGCGCTTAGCTATTTGTTATTTCCATTCCTCGCCCAAAAAGAGGACGTGTTGGCATTATCTTTTATACTGCTGAGTTATGATGCTTTTAAAATCCTTCTATTTTCCTTTCTTCTGGTACGGCCGTATCCCTGACGATAATGACCGTATTACACCAAATGATCCAATTCAATTAAGCCCGACGCAATGACCCGTAGCGCAAGTTTTGAGTCGAATAAACGAATTGATCGAGTTTCAGGGCATATCCTGAATCGAAACAATTTAAACAAACTATAAAAAAAATATATTACGTATTTTACAGTAGTATTTAAAATCTTCGATACACTTTCCTCTTTCTAATAGTAACTTAACTTTGAAATTCTCCGATATCTAACCCAAATGAATTTTGTGTAGGTAATTTAATAAGCAATGAATAAAATTATTGTATTTTAGCTATCCAATTGTGTTATTTGTATCTTGGTATTATTTAAATAAGATCGGGTTTTAGCCATCTTATAAAATCAACCACTTTAGAATCCTAGCTCATAAAAATGCATTTTTATTTAAATATTTAAAAAGCAACCGACGAAAAATCTCTCAATAGATCCATTCTAAATAGACACCTTACCTAAAATTGGTTGAAATATATGCAAAAATATCTTCTCATATATTATCTAATATTATAAATGTAAAATAATACTTTTCAACTTTTATTAATTATTAGGGACCTGTTAATAGTTATTTATACTTATTTATATCCAAAAAAGCTCTGTTTGTAATTTTCTTATGTGATTAAAGCGTTACGCCTAACTTTTTTAACTTTATTGTCATCTGCTTGAAGAAGATAAAACATACAAAAACTAATTAAGTTCACAACTCAGAAATATTACATTAATACTTCTGACTTTTTAACTTAATTACATCGTAACAAAACTATTTAACATGTACAAGACTCATTATTAAGTGTCTTGTCCCATTTTTTCATTTTAATTTAATTTAAGGATGCGCGACTACATTTTCAACGGGTTGAGCAATTGGCTGACAAACAATTCCCAAAAGCTGCTTCAAAATAAATTTTTACAATGTGGAATTTCAATCTAGGAGCAATTTTCGGAGTGTTCATTATCACACTATTTAAATACAAATATACAACATTTTTTGAAAATAGAATTTTTTTTTAATCTAATTAGGTTTTTATATAATAGAAATGATATACTTTCGGGTAATACGTTCATTTGGACTTTAATCAGAAAATGAACATGGCTAGAGTAACTTTATTATTCTTTATTATTAAAGTATTATTCTACGTATGTTCAATCAATTATAATCGTACGTCTCAGCTAGTTGTGTATTGATACTAAATATGTTGTGCAATTTATTAATACATTTACTTTATTGGTGTAATACGGTGCTGGCAGTAAGCCGTCCTGAAATAATTACTTTCTCTCAAGGCCACCTGCCTCCACTCGTGAACCGTGGCGCAGTGGGCGTCTCTCTGGTTGAGGGGTGGTCAAGGGTCAGTAGAAATTTGACCAGGGGTCAAGAAAATCTCCAGCAAAGGACCTTCCGAGACAAGACAACACAGAACCTTCATTTAATTTAGTCAGTATTTTTGTAACAAACTGTTAGTATCTAGCACATTTCTATTCAGTACACTTTAACAATTCATCATTATTTATGAACGTGTTGATTTATATTGTAACAATATAAAACGTTTTATTGTGGCTTATTTCATTTTAAAATCGTAAATTGAATTATTATTCATTAATTTCTTAAATCTAAAGGTTTTTTGGAATGATTGTGACCACTTGAAAATTAAGATCCTTCAATAATATTAATAAAAAAAACGGAAAATTACCTTATTCATTTACAAGATTATATATTCATATTTAAATATAAATAACATATTTCTTCCCATCCTGTCCACTTTGAAAATGGAGCATATTGATCTACACAGTATGAAGTTTGCTTCGAATATAGAATGTTTATTTAGATGTCAATGTGAAGACGTGTCTTGACAGATAAAATTTCTTTATAACTAGTTATCAGAGAACTAATCAATCTAACAGACATCTAGTCCTACGGGCCATGTAATTTCTCAGCTAGCGAGGAAATATAACATATAACAAATATAGTCAATTTTTCAAATACATATTATTCAATTATTATATTCTGAATATTTATTTATATTAGGTAGATAATTGTGATTTAGCTAGCGTGATTTTGTTACTTAATATAAAAAAAATCTAATAAAATATTTACACATATATATTGACACAAACAAATACTTCAAGGACACAATATTTCAAAATGTTAATAGAAAATATTTTTTAGTAATATCTTATTTTTCTTTTTAAGCTCAGTGTTAATTGAAAATATATACATATTAATTTTTTACTATCCATATAATACATAAATCTCACTTTTCGATTCATAATAACGCATATATAATTAAACTAAATATTTTATTGATTTTTTGCAAAAGCATCATAAACTAATAGTTGCATTAAAAGACACGCAACCGGATTTTTAATGATAAAGAAATACAAGTATACTAAATAAAATGGAAGAATGTAGTTTTTGTAACTCGGATTAATAAAGGACACTGTCAAAGATATCTTTAGAAAAACTTTAAAGTTCTTCTAACTTTTATAAGTGCTTACAGGCCAAGGTTTTGTGATCTCTGAATGTCCAGTGTTCTATAGCAACCCACAAACATTACGCTTAACAAATCGGCACACTTACAAAATGTTATTTGTGTGAATTAACAGGGGATAAGCGAACGAAAACGCTTTTTTGCCATTTTCTTTTTTCATTCCCCCAAGATGTATCACCATGCCTACGTGAGGAATTGATGGTTAGTCTATGATTGAAAATGATGAATAGCGACCACAGTAAGTTCTGCTGTTTTTATTGCACGCAAAGACGTCTCAACGTGCAGACCCACCTTAAGGTATAAGATATAAAATATCCTTTATCCAAAATCATTAGATATATTTATATTTCAAAAGCACACCTTAATTTCGAGCTTTGATATTATGTAATGTAATTTTTTTTGTATTCAAACAATTATTTTTATCTTTCACAAATTGCCTATCATTAAACCAAAATATATCAATTAGATATAGTGTAAAATAATAAAAGGTTGCTTTACAGTATTTTTAAACGCGTGTATCGCCCACTAAGCATTTCAAGTAATAGACTTGCTTTCCCCCCACCACTTGCCACGTCTCCACACTCGTTATGCGGGCGTATACCGTGGCGTAACGAACGTGATGCGCTCTTCATAAGTGCCATAAGTGTGCGTGATTCCTATTCTAACTAATTATACCCTGTGAATATCTAGCGTTGTCCAGTAGAGACCTTTTCGTTCGCCGTAAGATTCTGCAAATTTAGTAGTAATAGACTGAATTTTTTTTTCAATTCCATTATTTGCAATTTCATTATAACCATGTTATAATCCATACAATACTGTCAAATTTGTGTGTAGAATCAATGTCCAAGATTGCACACTTTTAAAAATTTCAAACGCTTGGCATCAAAACATAAACTACGCATGAGCATGTTTTGTAATCGCCGTAAACATTTTATTTTAAAACACTTACTAGATTTTGAAGCCATTTTTTGCCTGATTTCTACAAAGTTTTGGACGATTGTGTTTCGTTACTTCACGGTGCGCTCTAGTAAAATATACAGTTAAGCGTGAACTTAAATTACACATTTGCTGGATTTTTTTATAATATTTAATAGAATGAATGCTATGTAGTAAAAAAAACTTCACATGTTTAAAGTATAATTTATATTTTGACTTTAATTGTAATACCAATATCAAAGTACCATCTGAAGTGTCGTTATAAACAAAGTAACTATCGACGCAGTTTAATTAATCATAGAATTATAAATAATGCTTAATATTTTTTTAACGTTATTTCTTTATTCAATCGCAACCGCTGTTTCATTACTGATAAAATAAAGCTGTAACATTGGACCTGATTTGGTCACATATTGAAGATGTCTCAAAAGAGTCCGCTAAATACTCTCTACACAATGTATTCGGCGGAGTTAGAAGATGAAAGCCTGGCCTGATAAAATACAAAAATACTAGCAGGCAAACAGAGATTCTTGAATCTGGCATATGACCCAGTTAGCAGACATTAAAGAAGAAGAATTGTGGTATTTATTTCTTTATTTTCTTTTATAATTCGTGTAAGTTTTCAGTACGTCTCTGGTATCACATATGTGATACATTACCATTATTTCTTTAATATTTGATGTAAGCCTAGTATACCGATGAGTCATAATATTACTTATCCATTTTCAATAAAAAATATTGGCATTACGAGGCGTAAAAGTATCTATCATATTTTTTGTATCTGTCTACGCACTTTGCCATTGACGGGCTGTAAGCAAGACAGGTAACCGAACGACACTAAAAAAGCTCGCTTATAGGCAAATGATATTCAGATAAAAAGCTTACTAAGTATATAATCTAATATTTTCCTTACATCATTTTAATGTAATCAAAAAAGCTAAAAGCATACAAATTTAGCTAACTAACTTTTGAAAACATTCTTACGAAGAAATTACGTCATATTCGAATCGTCACGTTAAATTACCAGTATTAAATAATCAAATAAATATACTTTACCATATTTACTTATAAAATTCTAATGTTTCTCAGAAAAAATATATAAAGTATTTAATACTCTAAGTTGTATTTATAGTTACATTAACACAGTTACGAATTAAGAAAGTAGAGAGATTTCATAAATATTTTCGAGATATTTAATGTACAATATAAAAGATAAAAAAATATAAATTTAACCTTAGGTTGGGACATGAAATATAACTGATGGCATTTTTGATACACGAATTTTCGTTAATGCCGGAAAAAATAATTATAATGGTGTTTTAAAATTTTATTTTTTATTTCCTTTCAATATTTTTTTAGAAGATATTCTGGGCATTTTGATCCGAGTCTCTCTTATTAAAAATTCATACTGTTAAAATCAAGAATATATGATAAGATAAAAAAAATATCATATTGGATTTTCACTATGGGAATATTATCTAATTTTTCAAGTCCAACATCATAGTTTTTCAAAATTCTTGCGCAGTCATGGGATTCAATCGGGAGACTGATTATAACTGATTGTTTATAAAACAATAGAAATATAGTTAATGGTATCTTGATATAAATTTTTGTTCCACCACGTCATTTTATTTTGTTTTAATTTAATAGTTTACAGAATATTATATGCACAATCGATTTATAATTATATCTTAAGCCTAGTGGTCGAGGGAATAGCGTGTATTATTTGAAATCAAAAATCGTAGGTTAGAATCCTATAGCTGCGGAATTTTTAAAAATCTTAATATGCAGTATTACATCAGATATGTTGGACAAGTGGCTGATAACCAATTCCTGTGTAAAATACTCATATATATATAATACAGCATTAATTTCTAGAGTGATCATCTTCACACTCTTAAGTTCCGTATGCTCCACTTTCGGAGAGGCCTTGGTAAGAAAAAAATGACAATGTGTTATACAATAAAATTAAAGCACTCGAAAATGATCCAATATATATTATATGATTAATAATATAATTAATATAGTGTTTCAAGCTTGTTCGCAGGTAAGGTTTAATGTTGCTGAGTACGTAATATTTATTTTTTTACTCGAAAATTATATTTAAACTCTTGGTACGAGTTTTGTGATGTTTCTTTTTTTAATACACCCATATACCAAAATTCAAAGCTGAAAAAACAGCGGCAAAATTTTCAAATGCATAAAAAATTGTCAAGATATTTTTCACACGAGACACATTTCCTATGAGCTTTTTATAACTGAAATTATTTACATAAAAAAATACGAAAAAAAGCATTATCATTTATTTTACAAACTTTGCAAATTAGCTCAGTCTCTTGTAGAGTACTATGAATGAAAATAATTTTTCATCGCGGAAAAAAGTTCGGTATTTAAAAAAATACGAGAAAATATGAAAGCTCCGACTTTTTTTTTATGACGAGCATTAAAAAAGCAGTTTTTCGCCTCACTTCAATTATTAATCTAATTATTGGGAAAAACGCAATCAAGCGAACTCAGCATTATTTTATTTTTTTTGAAATAGGCAGGCGGCGTTTTAATTTCAGTATTTTTTGTGTAATATTATCTTTTCAAAAGTTTCTATAAATTAATGTTTTAGCGATTTTCTAAAATATTGTTTTTGTTATTCAAGCTACTATTCATAATTTACTCTTTCCATGGACAGCATAAAATTCCAAAGAAAGACGTCTGTTGATGTTATTGCGTTTACGAGTATTGCTGGTTAATTACTCGACTTATCCAGCATTTTTTTTATATAAAGTTATAGTGATTATACTTTCAATCTCCGTTAGTAAGAAATCGAATTGAATTATTCATATAAAGCATCTTCTGCTTGTATTAAAATACACATTTTACGACGATTTCCTATTAACCTATTCGTCATGGATATCCAGCTTTCATATCTACAATAATTATTTTTTTTAAGTCCTGAACACCAAGCAAATAACAGTCAGATTTCAATAATACACCATATTCGTTTAATATTTAACTATTTGTTTAATTGACGTTTCTTATAAACACACAGCACACTAAACTCCACTATAAGGATGGTTTAATAACGATTGATAATCATTCTATCCAATCCATTATATACTGAACTATTACAAAAAATAATTATTTAAAACAGCGAAGGCCGCTTTTTAGGCACATGATTTGCACAAATATTTTTTATTTAGTTATAAAGCGTATTCATAATTATGTTTTATATCAATATATTAACTTAAATGTTTTGTGTCTATGGTCCAAAAAACTTTTGTATTTCAATTTCTAATTGTTAATGCTACGTACGAAAAGAAAAAAACTTAATATCGTCAATTCCCAATCGTTTTTTTATCTTAAAAAAATAACTAACTTGTTGTAATATATATTTGTATACGCGCTGTGGATCTGGAGAATGCGGGTTTGATTCTCGCATCTGCTAGATTTAAAATAAATTAAATGCATGACTGGATAATCAAATGGTATGATTTTTTTTAAATCTCTCAAGATATGTCTTTACATTGCGGATATCCATTTGTAAAGTGAACAACTTTACACCATATAGAACCTTATACTTTACTTTCGGAGCGGACTTTGCTATAATTTTGATTAGAAATCTAAATTGAATATCTTAACATTTATATATAGATTCTCCATTCCTAGTCTTAGACAAACTATCTAAAATATACATAGAATATCAGAGCAAATACTTCTAGTACACAGTGTTAATCGGCAAAAGTTTATGCTTTACTAGGCTTACTATAGAATATATAATATGATCATTATACCAAAAGTTTTCGCATAAAATAATTGACTCTTTGAAATAGTGAGCGCTATAATAGTTTCTTAACGGCAAGTGTTTACCCTCCAACAAGGGTTGAAATGTCACCCTTATAACATGAATTGGCTTTATACCCGCGATTATGTGGAAACTAAGAAGCAAGACGCATTTCGAAGTAACTTATGAAATTCTATCACACAGCCATCATCGTAGCTACCATTGACCCTTTTTAATCGAATTCAAAACTTTGTATTCAATATAATACTATAATACTTATATATCTGTAGGATTCTTAATCTAATATATAAAAGTCAAAATATGTATGTTCGTTCGTTCGTTCGTTTGT
>JAGVSQ010006785.1:0-15968 GCA_022683975.1 Rhyacophila evoluta | reverse complement strand
GCGTATCCCGGAGCTCTGATATCGAGAAGCGATCTACTTTATTCGACGGAAATGTATCAAATCAGGAAATGCGGGTTTGATTCTCCATTTGTCGGATTTTAAAAATCCAAAAATACAGAACTGGATACCTATTGGGTTGAGCGGTTGTCTGACAAAAAATTCTGGTGAAAAATAATCTGTCAAGACGTTCTCATATTGCGGGAAGATCCACACACTCACACTTTGTAGATCTTCACACTGTATAGATCCATCTGCTCTACTTTGGGAGCGAACTTGGTATAAGAAGAAGAATTTTTTTTATTGAGTATGGGCGTGATTTATTCGAAGAATAATCCCGTAGTATTAAAAACATTAGGCTTAATACTTGTATTTTTGTTGTTTTAGGCGATATAACTACGACAGAGATGGATTTGGAAACGGGCCCCGTGGTTTCAAATGCAATCAAACTGGTGCTGACCAGAGCTGAACTAGGCGCCGAGCTACAGTGCGAAGTTTCTTCGGATGCTCTTGACGATCCAGTCAAAATTTTGATGGAAATCGATGTAAACGGTAAGTAATGCAAGGAAAGGTTTATAATACATGAAACAAATCATTAATTCCAGACAAATACTCTTTTTCAAATGACATAATCATTGTATGAGAATTTTTTTCAAGTAAATTAGCTATCTACCTTATGTTGGGGTTTTTATAAAATAATTTCTTTAGGCGCGTACTTTTATTTACTGTTAGTATAATTCTTTGCAAATAGTAAACACAAAATAAAAGTTCTCTAAGCACACGTCTATTTTAAGTTTTCCATTTCCCCTTGTGGAAAATTTTTACAGAATAATAATACATGAAACGCAGCGCTCATGGAACCACTTCTAAGGTAGCACCTTTGAAACATTTATTTTCCACTTTATTGACGGGTGACAATTTGTGGAAGCGAGTGTGGAAATCGTATGTGGAAGTGACGTTCGAGGGAACTATGCGATAAAGGAAATATTGTCGAGTGAAAGATACATAAAATAACTGTTGCAAGTCAGTTAGTTATTTTGAAATTGCAATAGATTATTTTATAAAATAGAACTAGATCATCTGTATGTTATGTCGTAATTGCACTCTCGGTGCCAAAAAATATTATTAGTTCGTTTCTTGTGTCTCTGTGCGCTATCATGAATGTCTACTAAGTGAAATCGTCTCGTAATGTCTGTCATAGTAATGACAAACAAATACTTATTTGATGAAATAAATAGTATTTACTATCATATTAGATACCTGTTATCTATAATAACATCGGTAATATTATGGTAAAGTAGATTCCTGTAGCAGCTATTAATTTATTAATTTGGTGGCGCCCTCACAAGCCATCACAAGGCGTCTCTGGAAACATCTGCTAATCCACTAATAATTAATTTTAATCCAAATTGGTTTGGTTTCGCGGTATATGTTCCTAAGGTTCTCATAGCATCACATTCGCGCGTATTTATAGGCTGCATGCGCACATCTCAATTCATACTAATATATTAAGTAATTGCATATTAAGCATATTCGATGGCGCCGTCGTATTTTATGCGGCAGTTTAGAGAACGACGATGCTATATAACTAATTTTAAACTTATGCTCGGAGTATTGAAATAGTATTAATTGATCATTAAAGTAAAGAGAGGCGTTTGATTAGTAAGTTTATTTATTCAATAACTATGACGTAAATTTCTTTTAAGACGCAAATAAAATAGATGTGGATTATTTTATTGTTACGTTAATAAATTCTTTTTTTTCCAGTTCGTCCTACAAAAATCTCTTTATCAGGCATCGACAAACACGCCGTTCAAGGCAACAAGGTTATGCTGGAGTGTCTTGTACAGGGTGCCAGACCGGCTGCGAACCTGACGTGGTACAATGGAACTCAACCAATTGCAGCAGGAGTAGCTGCTAATCCAGTTTTGCAGGTATGCCTCAGAAAAATTATGACATATTAACAAAGGTCTATTTTACCGATATTCAGAACTGTTTTCGACATTACTTAATCGGTTATCAAATGAATATTATGACAGCTGTATGTATTATGGTTTTTAATAATATTAAATGAATAGTGATCCTCGAGCACCCACATGTGAAGCTAAATAAAAGCTTTTAAAAATTCATCTGCCCGACGTATATCAGCAAATATCATCGCTGTTTATAAATCGTTTTGAATCATATATGAATTAAAAATTACATTTTTTTATATTAATTTTAATATTAATAATCAGTCAAGCGTAACTTATGTATTTAGTATGATAGTAAGTCAATCATATGACGTAAAATGAATCCTAGTAAATAATTTTGAATAAACTTTACTAATTAGTTGGTTTAAATATCTTTTAGAGACTTAATTCATTAAAATCCATATTTCTATAATTTTATTGTATTTAAATGTGCGTGGAAAACTATTAAATCTTTTATTCATATCAAAATATTAATTTTGAATGACTCTTAATTATTCGACTGTGGAAATGAAAAAGGACGGAAGCCTAAATTATTCAAAATAGCTTTTATTCCATAATCCTCATGCATACGATTTAATAAACTTTCCATCAAAAGGATGTAAGCTGAAAAGCTGAAAAAAGTCAGTTTCTAAATTTAGCTTTCCAGTTTGAAAAAATGATTACTCGTGAAATTAGCGATCAGGAAAAAAGGCTCCCACCTTATCAATTTTATCAGTTTTTCTTAAATAACGTAATAAATTAATATCATATTGAGTAAATAAAATATCAGCTTAAGTTTTCGTTCATTCAAGTTTGTTTTTATGTAATGTTTTGACTTTGGCCCAAAATCATCAAATAAACAATTAATATATTGGTGGAAATTGGTTTTAAATTCTAAATTATTTAAAACTGGTAAACTTCTATATGTGAGATCATTTTTAGTATGGTATATGTTCGCTCACTGCCCACATATAATGTAGCTTGAAGACATCAAATAAACGTTTCTGTGCCTCTTGTGAAATATATTCTATGCGGCTTACGTCCTTTTTTCTTTCCATATTCGATATATGATACGTTTATTTATATCAAAAATATACATTTAGTAAATTTTAAATACTTTTGAAGTGTACTTTTATTATAAACATATATAGATAGCAGCATACAATATAGTCTATGATATTTGAAAAAGTGGACCATATATTGTAAGTGAGAACGTAACATTTTCAAATAAACGTCAGCAAAAAAAAACTTTGAATAAATGCTCACTTGTCACTTTAAAAAGAATTTAAATTTCAAATCCATGTACTGAAAAATATCACTGGCTAGATTCTCGTTCTTTACAAACTTTGTTGCGACTTCAGTATATTCCATACATTCGTAAGCTATCTCGGTTTCATTGTAAAAAAAATAAACTTTCTTTTTTCATCGCAAACTTTATTAACACTTTTCAACAGGCAGACGGTAAAAAAATGACGAGGGAACATTATTTTCTAGACGCTTTTAAATTTTTGACGACTGTCTCAGAGAAGACAAAAGTTGGACAAAGCTTTCGAGTAGGTTGACATGTTAAACACATTTACAAACTGTCCCTCAACAAAGTTGCGTGAATTAATAAACGATTATCATACTATCATCACTGTGTGTTCCCCTTTATTATGCGTTTGGCGTAAAGACCAGATGCCACGTGCGTTTCACTTCAGTAAGATACTGTTATTTTATTTCATCATAAACCCGTTTTTATAACATACGAGTATTTCTACGATTATAGGAATTTAAATATTATAAACATAATGTTTATTGGTAAATGTAAATTCATTATTTAGTACATCATTAAAATTTAATTATAAATTATCAGCAATTACGTGGAAATTTTTCATTTAATTCTTAGTGACATTCATTTTTAGTCACTTATACTTATTATTTGTTACATAAAAATACCATATTTTTCCTGATTTATATAGTTTTTAAATCTGCAGCAACTAAATACAATATAGTCTGACTTTTAATATTTAATAATTTAGTATCCACTATAGTTGTAACTGTTATACTAAAACGAAAAAAAAGTTACTTTAAACCCGGTAGTTTAGAGGTTAGCGTGCGCGTCTAGCAATCCGGGGAATACTAGTTTGATTCCCAGATCTGTGGATTTTTTTAAAATCTTAAAATGCAGGAGTGGATGCCCATTGGGTTGATCAATTGTTCGACAAACAATTATCGTGAAAAATAATCTGACCAGACGTCTTCATATTGCGAAGATTCACATACTCCACTTTCGTAGTAGATATCTTCACACTATGTTAGATCCATAAGCTCCACTTTGAGAGAGAGTATAGTATAAGAATAAGAAGAATAAATCAATAAAACCACTTTAAAATATATTTAATTAAAAATGAAATTGGTACTATTTAAATTTAAAATAGGAAAATAAAACATCAAATTATGGCAAGTATTCTTTTTACTCTTTGTGCTGTACATGATTTAATTTCAAAATGTTATATTTTTTACCTTAAATGTGTAATTGAAAGTGTATTACATATGAAATTTTACTCATTATTTAAAACTGTTTTACAAAAATATTTTTTGCTAATTAGTTCATTTTTAAACTCAATGTGCTTCTTATGACAATCATGTCATCATTTTCAACTCTATAAGACAACTGATATAAATGAAATCCATAACAAGTTTGTTGATCTATTTATAGTCAATTTTTTGATGATAAAGCAGTTTAATTATCAATGAATTACACTCTTCATGAAATTTCTTGTGTCGAAACGAAATCTTAAATATTCACATCGCAGGTTTTAAGAAAAATACGTTACTAAATATATTTTACGGAACTGGATATCGTGAAAAAAAAAACTAAATCTGTCTCGTCGATTTTGAATTCAGAAGAGTGTTATGCAAATGCCAAAAATACTCACGTTTCTTTGTTTGCATAGCATTTTTGCTGTTTCTATACTCATAACAATATGCCACAGTCTTGAAAAAAATGAGTTTTATTTAAATATATCCACCCAATGAGAGGCGAGGTGAAAGTATTTTTTTAGTGCGTGGCATTCCGAAATTTGTAAGATAAAAAGGGCAATCAGAACCCAGATGGAAAGCGATATGAAGCAATCTAGATTGAACGATCTGCTCCCTTGTCCAAATTTCCAACTGGGAACAATTTTCGGGACATGCGTGGCCAACGATTTCATTTATGACATCTTAAACAATTCAATTTTACACCTGATAATAAAGTATTTATCATACCGAGCTTATCATTTTTTAAAATAAATATCTAAGTTAACAGTTTCTACGAAATATAACTTAGAAACACTATGAGTGATTGTAACTTTAATAAAATATTTTATTTCGGAATGACATTTGTATTATTTCTTCCACACATTGACATATAATATAAAAATACACCATCATCATCAGCTTTTTTTGATTAACTGCTTGGTTAGGGACTACCCATTTTTTGCAACGTTTGTAGTATTGTAAAAAAAAATCCAGATTCAGAGCGGATATGATAAATGAAACGAAACTAAATAAAAGCTTATAAAAAAAGATTATAAACATAATTAGGCATTTTAGCAAGCAAATTTTTGATTTTTTTATAAAGATTAAAATAATACTTCAAGTAAATCAAACTTGACCAACATATTATTTTTGTGTCAAAATATATTATTAACATTGATTACTATGGAAAGTTTTGTTTGCAAATAAAAAAAACACACATACGTATCAGTACATTGTGTTTATCAACAAACTTTGTGACGACATTCTTATCGAGACTTCTTCAGTTATTTTTATCGATGCAAACAGCTTAATGTCTTAAATTAAATACGGTTTTATTTTTTTAAATTTATAATATATCAAACATTAAAAAAACAACGACATAAAATATAATTGATCTGTCTACAATTAGTGAAAAAACATAAAGCAGTTTTTTAGTTCAATTATGAAATCTAGTAATGTTACGTGAACCCGTGGTTTGCAATGTCTGTATTTGCACGCGATGCGTGTTGAATAAGGAATGGCGGTCTTGAAGCAATCGCGAAAGGTTAACGAAACTAGATCCAACCAATTGTCCAAAAAAAAATCCAGAACGGGGTTGAATTCTTCCCAAAACATATGTTATGTGCCCCATCGTCAATGGCAAATGAATAAATCAATCATTTGTGGCGATGCATTATTGGATTATCTTTTAGCCACTGGTACTGGTATTCATTCATTATGTTCTGGAATAGTTCTTGGTAAACATCTCTAATAATAAATCTTGAATAGTTCATTGGCAACTCGTGGACTATGTTTTCATTTTTTTTTTTTTTTAAGTTAAATATTGAACACGTTACAAATTTAAGTATACAGTAGAACTTCAATAATTTGAACTGAGCGGTAATTGAGATAGTCCAGATAGCAGTAAATTTTGATATTCGAGACAGATAATATTAAAAATTTAAATCTATTACGGTGGAAACCTCTTGACATGAAACCGAGGGGACTGAAATATTTTTTCACGTTAAATGAATTTCGTGTAATCACACTTGAAATAAATTGATAGTATAATATATATATATATCATATTAGGCAAGTGGACACACTACTTGTAGTACACTGACAGTATATATATTGTCAAATATATTATATTAGGTACACTATTGACACATATTTAATAAATATACATAGACAAATATATTGTGCTCACAATAAATCGTATTTATTCACAAAAAACACAAAATTTGACACTTTCAATGAATACACGCCTCACCGAGTTCGTGAGTAGACTGACCTTTGATAAATCGAAATTGATTTTACTTAAAATAAATTGGTTCCCTGGTAGCGTAGTTGGTAGCGTCCGCGCCTAATAATGCGGGGAATGCGGGTTCGATTCCCCATCTGCCGGATTTTAAAAATTCGAAAATGCAGGATGGGTACCCATTGAGTTGAGTAATTCTGTAATTGAGTAAAGTCTGATAGATAGTTCTCGTGAAATATAATCTGTCACGACGTCTTCACATTGCGGAGATCTAGATAATTCTCTTTCGAAATAGATATCTTCACACTGTGTAGATTGAGAGGAAACATGGTATAAAAAAGCAGTGTCTAGGAATTATTGTTAGAAAATAAAAAAGAATAGGTAATAATTACGCGGCTACAAATGGTAAATAAATTGTGTTCCTTCAAATACAAAAAAAAAATATTGGCGTTTTTGTTTTCATGTTAGAAGATTCAGAGTGCGCAATGGGTTGAACGATTGACTGGCAAAAATCTTGAAAAATAATCTAATCACGTATAAGGATAAGTTTTAATGATAATGAAGATACATATCGATGGCTTTATCTGAAAAACAGGCAACTTCATGTGTGCAAAATGTTTAAGAACAACAAATAACGTTGGTGAATATGTATGTTGCTTTATAGAGATGGATGGCATGTGGAGCTTATTTTATTTTTGTGCGTTCTGTGTACGATAGAAAAAATAAAGCTGAACAAATTGGCGTCAAAATCGGTTTTACGACCATTCGTGGAGTTAGCTGGTTTTCAGGTTAAGAATCGATATGCATTCGGTTAATATTATACATACAAATGTGTGAACCGTTCTTTTTTGATAATTTTAATAAATGATAAATATATATAAAAATAATTTAGCAACGTTGATGATAATGTTAATTAATAACTGTATCTCTGTTTTATATTGCAATGTTTAGTCTCTCATTTGCAAAAAATAAATGCTCAATTTCAATACAACAAGAAAAAATCGGATCTTAAATCAAAAGGCCTTTCCCCTTTTTTGGATAATGGAAAATTAATTTTTCCGGCTGGCGTTAAATTAAAAAAGGATATACAATAGGGTGGAGCCTCATTTTACAAGCATTATTGTGTAAGAATTATCTTCTATTTTCTTACTCATTTTCGCTGTTATATTTATCAATGAAACAATTGTTTGTAACAGACGTCTATGTTGGAAACTTATCTGGCTTTAATTGTATTTATTAGAACGGTTTTTTTAATACACTGTTGTGAATTTTTGGTATACAGTTGATCGTAAATATATTCTTTATGTTAGTACCTATAATAACTTCAACCTCCACAGTATAAGCATTTGTCTGTCTTATTCGTTTCTATTCTCAATATAAATTTGGTGATTTAAAATTATACTCAGTTCAAAGGACATGTTAAAACTTAATTGTTCACTAATTTTCAGGGAAAATACTACAATAATAAACAAATTTACTAATTTATTTCATTTCAAACGCAGTATTTTAGTGAATATTTTAAATATTATTGGTTAATGTTTGCCGTATTATTTGACTTCTTAAAAATTTACATTCTAAAAAACCATACCGTTTGTCCAATGGTCGAGAGATAGGTGTGTGTGCTTCGAAGCCGCCGGAAGGAATGCTTTAGTTTCTGGAATTTTGAAAATCCAAATATGTAGGACAAAATACTTGATACATTGAGCAATTTGCTGACAACCTGTCAATAAATATCTTCACATTGCGGAAATTTATAAATTTATAACATATTCCATTTCATCTTCATACTATATTGATTCGCTTTCTCTATTTTGGGAGTAGACATAGTAAAAATGAACAAGCTATTTTGCATTATTTGTTAATAACGAAATTCCAAAGTGTTACAAGTCAAAATTTTCAGTTTCATTTCAAGTATGAAGAAATGCTCAAAATGCCGATATCTATCATCGTAATCACTAGAAAAATCTTCTGAAAACCTTTGAAAACTTCATATTTTAACTACAAAAGATTACAAAATTAAGTTTATAGCATTATAAAAATCATAAATATATTTTTAGTTTTCCTAGAATGTCATTAAAATCTACAAAAACTAAATGTATTGACTTGACTTCACATCATGTTTGCTCCCAAAGTGGAGTTTATGGATCCAACACAGTGTGAAGATATACACTACGAAAGTGGAGTAAGTGGATCTCCGCAATGTGAAGACGTATTGACAGATTATTTATCACGAGAATCGATTGTCAAAAAATTACTCAATGGGCAACAAATAGGGAATCAAACCCACATTCCCCGGATTGCTAGGCGCGCACGCTATCAACTACGCTAACCGGGAACTTAATACTAGAAGATTAAACCTGCCTAAAATCTTGTTCACTAATTATTTCAGAACAATGTTTTTTTAGTTGTCATAATATGAGATTGAGGTATTATTGTGATATTCGATAGAAAAACAACAACTATATACGCTTAGTTAAATACATTTTATTTGTCTAGTCTTTCTATCGAATTGTTCTAATACTAATTCGATATAAATTTATTTTTACAGAATATTCATTCATAGATTTATATTATATTTTAAGCTCCACCCTATTTAAGACCTAAAGTGTTTTTAAATATTCAAATTTGGAATGGCTTTACAAGTGTTCTAGACATTTTCTATACCCACCCCTTTTAGATAATTTAGGGCAATTTACACATTTTGTACATACAGTGGTACAGCACTTTTAATTTGAAAATAATTAATAGAATCTAGACAACTTACTATATATCTTTGTTTGATACTATACATGAATTACAAATTAGATTTTTATATTATACCAGCGTGAATTAGTTTTATCGTAAATTTAATACTGCTTTATTGCCGCAGTTGAATTCGAATTCACATATAATCTCACGTGTGTTTTTATATAAAAATGGCTTTTGAGAGATTTAGTCCATGGCTACTAAAATATAAGCATATTTTGGAGCAGCACACATTAATAATTAATATAACTGATTTAGTAAAAATGTGATTCACCCTATTTCATTGTATTTAATAAATAATTGAGGGTGCATCTATATGTTTCTAAATTGCAATAAGCAACAAAAAATATTTAGTTAAAACGATGAAATTTTAAACTATATACGTATATCTGATCCGACCATATAACATATTTTTTTCATTTACCATATTCACTCCTAAAGTGGAGCATATGGATCTACACAGTATCCACTACGAAAGTGGAGTATATAGATCTCCGTAACGTGAAGACGTCTTGACAAATTATTTTTCACAAGAATTGTTTATCAGACAATTGCTCAACCCAATAGACAACCAAAATTCCAATAAATGTTGGAATCGAACTCTCATTCCCGGATTTCTGGGTGCGCCTAACCTATATGGTACCGGATAATAAATTACCACAATGTGAATAACTTATCCGATAAATTGTTTTTCATGAATATCTCTCGTCAACCGATTAGTATCTAGTCTTACATTTATTGTTGTTTTAATACATATGTGATTATTGAGTTTAAACCAGTAACATTCACCAACTACTAATTCCTCTATAAAGATAGAGTTAATGATTGCTTAACTACTTTAAAATTAACTACCAATATATTCGCTTCCACGCAAAACCACTTATCAGAAAAATGTGTGATTAAAATTTGAATGCCATTATATTCAAATTAATACTCTTTATCAGCAGGCGAAAGCATGGATCAATAAGATTAATAGGAAGGTTTATAAATTACTTTTTTTAAACACATCGATTTGTTTATTTTCATGAGATGGTTTCACGCATGAATAATATTAATATTAAAAATTCTTATTTTAATTACAATTTATTATCATAATATAAATATCTATATTGCTTACTTTTTCATTTACGTACTACTGTTTTATAGCATACTGTTTTTTATTTATTTTAAACCTTTTAACCATCTTGTATCTTCTCATTGAAATATAATACTTTATAACTGGAGGCTATTCTTGAAGTTTGTTTTGAATTTTAAAAAGATAATATTACATCATATTTTTTTATAATTTACCATTTACAAAAAATAATATAAACACCGGCTATTTTTTAAAGAATTTATTTTTTTCGCTCAGGCTGACTCAGAGATAATCGTAACTCATTACTTACATAAATTAGAGCCACGCGATTGTAAAACATTATCTCACATTTCCATCTCGCTTCGTCTTTCACTTTTCTTAGTCTTATCTTTTTTTCCTCCCTTTCCTCAGACTTAGTGTCTTTTTGCGCGTTAGAAATTAGATTTATCCCTTCCGGAGAGGTGTGCAAAGCAGGAAGAGGCTTTTTAAAATTGTGTAATTCTGTAGATAACCGAACTTAAAAACGTGTTTTATTTCATTATGAATAAAGTTCTAAAACCCAACATTAATCTGAGAATACATAAATATCCACATCCCGAAAATGAATACTTTTTTTATTTATTTATATTAATTTCTCTTCGCTTACTTTGACATATTTCCCATAATTAATAAAATCCAAAATTCATATTTTTGTGTTGTAGACAAATAATAATGTCAAAAATTGTTGTAATTGTGCCATTACCAATAACAATAATCAGTATGTAAATATATTCAAATAAAAACAAATGGGATTATTATATTGTCCTCGTTATGTTTTTATCAATTACTAACATTTACAACTATTATTGGTTTTCTATTAGGATAAATATTTGGATAATTAAAGAAATTACTATACTCTTTAATGCTTAAGTAATCAAGCGTCATTTTTCACATGCAGTATAATATCACAAATTTTCAAATATCTGTTTGGTATATGATTTTTTTTTTACTATAAATCTTTTTATACCGTATTCGCTCCTAAATTGGAGAATATGGATCTACACAGTATGAAGATATCCACTCCGAGTGAAGTGTAGTTGGTAGCGTGCGCGCTTAGCAATCCGGGGAATGCGGGCTCAAATCCCCATCTGTTGATGGATTTTTTAAATCTAAAAATGCAAGTCTGGATGTCTATTTGGTTGAGCAATTGTCTAACAAAAGATTCTCGTGAAAAAATATCTGTCAAGACGTCTTCACATTACGGTATATGAATAAATAACTGGAAATAAATTACAAATAGTATTTTCTTTTGTCTTCTGAGTGGCTGAAATATTAGGTTAGGTTCTTTGAATCCAGGGATTGCGAGGCTAAATTAAATTATATATTCAAAGACTAAAACTGAATATCTAATCTTTTATACAATTATTTGGTTTTAAGTAATTTTCTTACCGATACAACAAGTAAACAATAGCATTTTTCAGAATTGCTACAAATATATTATCAATAATCAAGATAATACAAAAAAAATATATCTTCTATAATCTTCAGTGTACGTCTTGTATTAGGTATTTCAAATTTTATATTAACGCATTTCGTATATATATCTTGAAGTATAAAAAAATATTACTACGGTAGGAGATTAATCAAATATTCCAATTAGAGACACAATCAATTGACTCCACTTGAAATGTACGTTATATAATATATTCTTTGAATCCTTCATGTAGATGTATCTGAATTGTGAATAACTTTTGTTTATAACGATCATTTTTCTTAAAACGTCCCCGTTTTCTTAATGACGTGAAAGAACGAATATTTTACTTGAGTTTTCCGACGAATTGAAATATTGAAAACGATGCAAATTAAATTTCAGCGAAGATTTAAAAGTTACGAAAAATTACCAAAGATTTAAAATACTTTTTTCTTGTTGTCAGCATCATGTGCTTCCGCAACATTTTAACTTATCGCACTTTGTAAATATTTTATTTATTCAACATTCCTTTTTTTACTATTTATTTTTTACACAATCTTTATAACTTTTTTAAAATATAGTTACTGGACTCCGTAAATTGAACATGTGTTCATAATTTAATAAATAATTTCAATTATCTTCTTATTATATTGAAGACTATATTTTTTACGCGATCAATAAACATTATCTTAGTGACGTAACATTTTTTAAGCGTTTCTTCCACACACTTGAATATCGTTTTAAAATTTAAATTTAGTTTTACGAAAAGACCTATATTCCTCCTTATTTCAATTTCCATTCCAATGCAAAAAATACGATTTTCATATTGTAGGATCGATGATCTTTGGCGTTAAATAAAAGAATTTATTGGTATAATACCCATTGAGAGAGACTCAAAAATTAAAACTCGATTATCTCAAAACCCACATTTTCGCTTTAACATCTTTTGCCAGTAATACAACGATATAATAGCTAATATACGTATAGTTTTACACCGTTAAAAATTGTATTGTTGCTATAGAAATACGTTTAAGTAAGTCAATATAAAATTCATGAAAATAATAATGTTTCTACGAATTAAACTAACAACTTAAAAGATACGTACTATTTCCAGAGTGGTTATTCAATTTATCCAGGTGTACAAAAATTGAGAATCGTGTGCCCGTGGGATATGTTACCAGTGAAACTAAATTGAGACGATTTTCATAAATCTAAATGCAAATCAGGAAAAGTTTATCCTTTCCAGTACGCTGCTTCGAAATATTATTATTCATCGAATCGTTAATTATTTTTGAATAAATATTCATTTACCCAGTACTAATTTTTTTCTATTTATATTTTTATTTCTCTCTTGTAAAAAAAAGTTATTTTCGAGGCAAAAGTTTAATTTAAAAAAAAGCTTTATCTTAACGAAAATTAGTCATTGCTATAAGCTTACTTTAAGGGTAAATCTGTAACAAACTCTAAGAGAACTTTTATTAAAATTCAATGTCAAAAATAAACGATACCCAACTTAAAACCCCAGATTTTTTTTAACGAACATATTTTATAGTTATACTTAAATATTTGTTTTAATAAATTTTCTCGAATTTAATTTAGCTAAGCTGTTATAAAACGCTTTAGTTCCGAGTGTTGTACATAAAGGAATTCAAAAATTGTTTTAAATCGTAAAATTTTCATGATAAATTTCTGTGTACTTTCTTTATAACATTTTTTTGATAGTATGTTTCGTGAAATAGTCATTTAAAATAAATTTATAAAAAAATATTTCAGTAGCCAATCTATTTCTAATAATATTTCTTTTTGTACTTTATTATCACTTTTAAAAATATCATTTTATCTCATTAAAATTTAAATATAAATATCATTATATTATTATTTAGATCAATAGATTTTATACCCACATATTATATCTATTTACATTACTATCTTTAGATATATATACATTTATAATTATAATACAGCGTACGAGGAAGTATCAACAGCCCACGGCATAGGTTAAGTGTGTAGTGATTAGAAGGTAGAATTATCTTGTTGTAATCTAATTTACATTATAATGGATATTAATAACATTCATTAAATATTATTACAGTGTTATAGTATTATTATATTCAATTAAAAATATGAAGAATATATGGAATAATATTTAATATTTAAGTTATAACATTATGTAACGCACATATAAAAATTGAATATTGGGTAGATCTTGTAAATAGTATCCGATAGTCTTCTATATTCTCGAAGTTTCACCGGTTAGGAAAAGAGGCAAGTAGGATTTAAGCTCTTCGAAGGCATTTGTAGTCTATGTCTTAGCCAGTTCCATCAAACTTAACTTTTAACGGGGGGCTACCCCGTTCATTTTTTGGTTGTATTTAAAAATACTATTTGAAATAAAAAAAGGCTTAAGCGTCTAATCTTATATCATAAAAATAATGTGTCTTAAAAATACTTTTATTTCCTAAAACATAACAAAGTATTTTGTTCGTTTTCTTATAATCGAACATGCATAACTCGTTAACTAAATTTATTCTTCCAGCCATTTTGTATAAAATATCAGGGTTTTCGATAATACAAATAGGTCCCGTATTTAAGAAAGAACGACACACTGTTGGAACATATTCTCGTGTCACTTTGAGTCCTACTCTTATATTTGTTATTGATGCTTTGTTTTTTATTTACGGAATTGGTGCTGGCATTAAGAATAACATGAAATCCGAGCTGTAAGAACGGATAAACAAACGAAGATTTGCCAATGGCGTAAAAACTTAAGAGGTGCTCATATTGTGAACTAAAACATTTTTTTGGTGAAAGATGCAACATTAAATATACATGTATTAAAGGTTCCGTTCAAAACTTAGGCTTGAAAGTAACTTTAGTGAGTAACTCTTCACGCAGGTCATTTTTTATAGTGGACATTTTTAACACAATAAGAAAGCGCCGTATATGGAATCATTTCCGTTCTGGGACTAATTAAGTCCATTTTTATTGAAAATAACTTTTAAATGCCAGTTTTATTATTTAAACCCACATCAAAAAAAAATGCTATGTAGAATAGTTACCTAAACCCTGAATTCACAGGGCGTATGTGCATAATTCACAATATGAATTGCGTTGTCTCATTATCATTTTTTTGATTAACCTGGTATTCGTAGAACGGCTAAAATATTTTCCAAAGACGCCAAAATAGCTACGACAATAATATACTTAACGGAGTTTTAATGTTTTGTTGTTCGAGCTTTCTTAATTCAACGTCTCATGTAAGTTAAACATATTTTACCATACGTAATACTGTATTTGGTATAAAAAAACTCACACGACAACTCTGTAAACTAGGTCATCCAGAATATCAGGCCATCGTTCATGTATGCTGACAAGAGCTATATGGTCGTAATTCATGGTACTCTGCTCCCGTGGTGTTTGTATCTAGCCACGTAATGTTTAAGCTAAAGGTGTACAACCGTACAATATCTACGTGAAAAGTATACCCACGCATCCTGTTTAGTGGAAATTTGATGTTTTCTCGCAAATAGCTACATATATCAGAGACTCCGAGGCTGGCGGTTGTCATTAAATTTTCAATGGTGCACGAAAAATATTTTTCTTCTTATAACAAGCCGAGTACTTCTTCCTCCGTTCATATGCGGTTTTTTGTATCCGTTCATTTAACCGCCAAATAATATGCTAAATTTGCTAATGCATATTGTAAAAAACTTATAAAGAGATGTATACCATATTGTAGTAATATTTAGAATCTAATAGCATATGATTTTTTTTAGTTTCATAATCGCTTTTAATTACAAATTTAAAAAGAAATAACATTGATTCAAAGATTAGACACGATAATTAAGAGAAGATGCACAAAATCTCCCCCCGCTAAATATAATAATAAAGTAAAATATAATATTTATATTGTAATATAATCTAGAGTGGATCGGTTGCTTAGGCCCCGTATCAGTTGAAATACGACCTCATGGTGGAGAGGGTTTAGAAGAAATTTCTGAGACT
>JAGVSQ010006784.1:0-15968 GCA_022683975.1 Rhyacophila evoluta | reverse complement strand
TCGCTTCTCGATATCAGAGCTCCGGGATACGCCTGATTAAGACCAGGTGTGAGGATGGAGCGGGTAGATGGTGGGCACATTAGGTAGTTACCAGGGGCGCCATCAAAGATCTTCCAAAAATTAAAATAATAGAGAAAATATTTTTTAAATCTGACTTTTTAACATGAAAAGGGGCAGGTTAATTTATATTCGTGTATATATAGAGAGAACTACTTTTAATGACATTCGAATATGATAAAAATATAAATTCACGAGGAGTTTTACTATTGTATAATAATTTAAATTACTGTACGATAAGTTTTCAGGAAGTAATCTCATTTATATTTTCTTAATGTCTTCCTTGTGATCTTTTTATAACTACTCTTAAAAGGGCCTCAAAATTGATCAAAACACTCGCAACTAAAAAGCCAGTCCTGCTTGCTAATTATCATGTTGTAAATATTTTTTTTTTAAAAATTCCAAACTTATAAAATAAATTATAACAGGACAATAAATCACTTCCAGAACATAAATATCTGTTTAAATGAACCTCTCTGACTATAGGTTACGTAGTGAGATGAAGTCAGGTTAAGTTAGGTTAGGTTAGAATAAATACATCAGAACTTAACAAATAGATCAACACCTGAACCTACGTAAATAATATCAAAAAATACATTTACTTCAACGGAGTAAATAAGACGCACAATTCTTGATAAGATAAGATACACCAATAACCTAGAATATTTTTGTTACGAAGACAAATATGTCATAGATTTTTATCATCTTAAATACATATCTTATAATGTAATCATAATTTAAAATTTCTATATGTTTATTATATTAATCTTTACTTATAATTCTTTGAATAGTGTTACCATACGCTCCTTTTCTCGCTGGCATTCGTTGATTAAATTATCGTTTTTTTAGATTATTAAAATATTCATTTTTACCCAAATTATGGATAGAGGAGAGAATGATGTTAATGTGACTAATTATTAGGTTATATAAACACGTATCCAAATAATTCTAGAAAAAAAAATGTCAAAATATGTTTACAATTTGCGAAGATCCACTATCAAGTGTCACCTATAAATACACCTGGTAATTCTCACTCTATAATTCATATGCAGCACTATCTAAGCAGTTTTCGTAATACATATTTATCATAAGTGGGAAATTACAAGAGCTATATTTTCTTTATGTGGGCTTACACTACGTATAAATATTATAACTTGCATATTATCTTCTAGTTTTTATTAAGAATTTCTTTTTTAGTTAACGTTGCATTTTTTGAAAATTTTACAAGTTCACGTGCAGTATCTTGTTTATCAGATAGCTACATCACTGATTTCATAAAATTTATTCGAGGATCTGTGTTTAAGAAAAGTTAGTTTCACTTTGATGTGCCCTTTTAATCACTTACATATCGAATGTGGAAAGGAAAAAAGACCTTCTTGTCCTTTTTATCTAATCAAAAATATCACAGACCATTCGATACTCAAACATAAAATCTAAACTTAGACACTAGTTCGGCACTTTTAGCTTATCCCCTTTTGATATAACGAGTATACATTGTAATTATTGAATAAAAGCTATTTTGAAATATTGAGGGTTACGTCCTTTTTCATTTCCCCGGTCGATATGGTTACCCTATTTCAGATCATTTTTATCTGAGTAAGGCGCGTAGGTTATCATATTCGCATCAATCATTTAATATTAAAATACATCATGATAATTCGAATCTTTTGTTTATTGCAACATAATTATAATACATCCGGGTGGAAACGATACAAATCACACTGTTTCCGCTTTAAGACAAATTATTATACGACCTTCGATAGTTGAAAGATTCTCGAGAAAAGACATTTTCCACCAGAGTGAGAGTAAGTTCGTAAATTTCTGAAATATAATTTATCCTACTCTCTCGCGAACAATAACAACCCGTGTGAAAAAAAAACTCCGTACATCATACGTGATTAGATTATGTCAGGTTAGTGTAGGTTAGGTTAAGAAATTGTATTTTAAGTTCATTTATATAAAAGGTTTTTTGACAGTTTTTTCGGAGACTTTTGTGTAAGTGACTTATTTCGAAGGGGTAGTTATTTTAAAACCATATAGTCGTTGAACATCTATTTTTAAAGTTCTTTCTAATCACCATATGGCACCAATTTTACCAATGCGATGAAATCCACACTTAGCCACAAGGAGTAGATAGTCTAATTATGCATAGTAATACACGAGGACTGTCAACCCAAGATGATGAGTAGGATTGAGGCAAGCCACATATTACTCAGCGTCGATATTTGTGTAATATCGCTCTAATCAATCGGCTCATGCTACATTTCATGCCTGAACCCTTTCATCATTCATGGATTGAAAGTTCCCGTACTGTAGATGTATGGGTACCATAAGATATAGATCATAGATTCCTAATCTGTCATGGTCTACTGCCCTCTTTTCAAAGAAAATATTACTCAAAATTACTCACGTTCTCGTTTTTTTAACTCGCGTAATAGGAGCTAGCGCCCTCTTTAAATAACTTAAACGCCCCCCAAATACTTACAAAGTTACAAGTTACTCGTTTTTTTCGCGTAATGTAATTATTAATTTCTTCCAGATACAAGAAGCCAGTACCCAGACCGCCTAATCGCCCCACAAATGCTTCTGAGCCCGCTACCGCCCACTTAAGGTATCTATAATATGAATAGACAAAATTTTCATTCAAAAACTGAGTCCACTTGTCCCATAGAGTTATAAATATTTGTTTCTGTATTTACAAATGATAAGAACTGGCTTTTCAGATAATAAATATATCTTTATAGGTAGTTTCTTGCACATACAAGTATGCTTATTATTTTATCATAAAAAAACTCATTCTGTTTAATAGATACCTGTCCAAAGCATGATTAATACTGATTTTAATGGAATATTTTCCTCGAGATTCGTTTGAGATGTCAATAAGAAACTGTTTTTGTTGATTGGTTTCTAAATTTTTACACTATTATATTTTCCTCGTTCATGCCTACCAGTGTCAAATTTATAATTAGATTTAAAACTAATTAAATTAAAACCATACCGCTCGCTGTTTTGCTATTTTAAAACAAGTTGTTTCTAATCTAAATTTGTTATTCAAATTTTTTTATCAGTATAGAAACCATTTTTTATTGAAACAGTTTTAATTTGTAGAAAATGTATACATAATACAAACTAGACTTTTAGCAAAAGCAAAATACACAGAGTCTCTTTTTACAAAATGTTTTTTTTACACGGTTTCAAAACAACTCGGTGCTAGACTCTTCGTTTTATTTATATATACCATATTTGCTCCCAAAGTAGATCGTATGGATCTACACAGTGTGAAGATATCCGCTCTGAAATATAAGTATATAGACCTCCACAATCTGAAGACGTCTTGACAGATTATTTTTCAAAATAATTGTTTGCCAGACAATAACTCAACCCAATGGGCATCCAGTTTTGCATTTTTGGATTTTTCAAATCCGACAGATAGGGAATCGAACCCGCATTCTTTGGATTGCAACTACACTACCGGGGAGACAAATTTGAAAATAAATATTACACATGCTCTGAATATATGAAGTGATGAAAGCGATGTCGTGCCAAATATGCGTAAACGGGTTCGTCTATTAAATTTAAAACAATGGTTTGTCAGAAATATAAACCAACCTAATACAACTTAAATTTATTATAGAAAGCCAGCATAAACACAAATGTCGCACATTTTAAGCAATATATGAGTACAGTGGTATCTCGAGTTACGAGTGCCCTAACATACGAGATATTAGAGATACGAGCCGTCGAGCGAGTTAAGTTTTGCTTTGAAATACGAGTAACATTTGACATACGAGGAACGGCCGGCTGCACACGACCCATCAGTTTACTGCGCCTCGTGCGTCTCGCATTATCCCACGCAGTGTGCTTGTTTACCTCGCTGTCGAAGCATCTTTGATAAGTTTCATCACATTTATTGTTATAAACATGGATCTGAAGAAAGTGAGTGGAAAGGTCAGTGCTTAGAAACAGATGATGTCTATTGAATTAAAGCGTGAAATCATAGAAAAAAATGAACAAGGTGTGCGATTAGCTGACTTGGCGAGGCATTATGGGCGTAGTAATTAAACGATATGTACTGTGCTTAAACAGAAGAAGTCGATAAAGGATATAACGCCAGCTAAGGGCGTTACAATAATTTCTAAGCTCCGGAGCTCTCTCCATAAAAATATGAAGAAACTTCCGATGGTTTGAGTGACGGTTTTAAACAATATTTTTCATTTATAAATACATTGTTCTTATTCAAAAACACGTAACAAGAACAACTGGGGGAGCATTTTGAGGGCTAGAACGGATTAATGGCATTTCAATTAATTTCAATGAGGAAAATTGCTTTGAGATATGAGCAAATTGACATACGAGCAAGATAACGGAACAAATTAAGCTCCACTGTATTTCCAATTTAATATTTTAAGACTTAGATCGACAGTGAATATTATTATGTAAGTGATGGATTAATCAAGGATGTACCCATGGACCATTTCTAAACTATACGAACACATGGTGATACAGAAGACGGCTATAAATGCAGCCATATTCCATTTATTCAGCATGTGATTTTAATAAATAATTAATAAAGAACTGACATACATGTGTTAAAAATAATATTTCCTGAAGTAAATGAAGTAAAAATCACTAATATAGATCTCAAAAAAGAAACAATAAAACTGAATACCTAGAGGATATTAACTAATTCGTATTTAATTGCAAATTAATTTCTGCAACCAAGGATTCTTTTTTATATGTAGCAAACTAAATGTTTCCTGATATCCTAATTCTTTAAACCAATTATCGTTTGTTTGTAAGAATTTTTATTACAATTACAGTTTTGACGTCATAGCTTTAATGATTATAAAAGTATTTGAAACGTTTTAATGTTTTGAAAACAATTTTTAATATTTGTCTATTACGAAATAGAACATTTAACGTTTCGTTTCTGGAATATTTTTATCACGCGGCCAGTGATCTTAGTAAAATAATGATTTTCTAAACGTATTTACGAATATTTTAGTGGGTGAGAGAAGATTTATATATTCCATGTGATGTAGACATATTAATTTTTAAAAAGCTACATTCAAGTTACGCAGTATAAAACATAAAATACGCGTGTATGTCTGTCTCTCACAATAACTTTTCCCAGACACTAAATAGTTGCAACGTGAAATTTTCACATGTAATTTTGATTATTGTTTCTAGGTTAACTGTATTACTTTTAATTCTTAAAATCATCGCCAATTTTCAACAAGAGATATAAAATATTGTATACAGGCAAATAATAAAAAATAGATTTGTAATAAGGGGATGAATAAAATTGATTTTAATAAAGAATTAGTTTGAATCTATCCTAGACAAAGCCTTGTAAAAAACTACTATTATATAAGGGCAGTACTATACCTATTGTCATATGTGAAAGTGATTCGAAGGAATATTTATAAAACTATCCAATCATTATGTTTACCTACGAGAAGCAGTCAGATGACTTCATGAATTTCAATGAATAAAACGACATTTTCTTCATAATTACACAAAATTTCAAAATCTATTATTAGCCTTCAAGAGACGCATCATTTTTTGTTTAACTTATATGCTGTTCTTTTATAATTATCAGTCTTAAATTACTCAAATAAATTCTTCGAAGAAGCAAAGCATTCATTTCCTTTTTCACTTTTAGTCATGATGTGATACTCATAGTCACATTCGTCTACATCTAACCATTGTAAAACATACTTTTTTCCCAGCATCATTCTTAAAAAATCAGGAATTTCCAGCCCTTTCAAATCTATGTCTGTATCTTGGCCATCAAATATTTTCTTCCAGCCATTTTCTAATGTTTTCACTTTCATTTCTTTACGAATCTTTTGTCCATTATATCGAAGTTTTACTTTCAATGCATTTTTGTGTTTGGTTTTCAGTCATTTGCTTACTAACTACAACTTGAATCGATGGATAACTAGATTACCTAGCTTAACGCAGTTTAAAATTCATTAGTCTAGCGCGTGTCTTTATTCTAAAGACTGGCCACTACTGGTAGTAATTAAAAAAACAGTTCGTAGCGAATAAACATTGCTAATTTCCTGATAGATTACGCATTTAATTCAATGCAGTTTTGATCGATTTGCTGCTTGTTTTTATAGTATTTTATTTCACGGTTTGATCACTTTTGAGGGCATCGTAAATCGGACACAGTGCCGATCATATAACCTTCACAAAACAATAATAAATTTTATTCATTTGCAACCGTAAACAATATTATAACAAAAAATATATATTAACTTTAAAATGAGGTCTATTCTCACTAAATGTATAGGGTAAATTATTACTATTAAGTTATTTTATAGATACATGTTCTCGCTATACTACCCTAAGCAAAAACGCAGCTAGTGGCGAAAAATCATAAATTAAAATAAGTATGAGAAAATACACTAGATTAAATTGTTCGTTCGCATGTTCGCTGTCATCATCGAGCATATGGATCTACACAGTGTGAAGATATCCACTCTGAAAGAGGAGTATACGGATCTTCGCAGTGTGAAGACGTCTTGACAGATTATTTTTCTCGCGAATTTTTTGTCAGACAATTGCTCAATTGGCGTCCAGTCCTGCATTTTTAGATTTTTAAAATCCGACAGATGAGGAATCGAACGCTATTAACTACGCTAGCGGGGAGATTATAAATTAATATTTGAATTAATTAGATGCTAACATATTATTATACAACGATATTAATAACTATCGAAGACGTTGTTTTATAATAGTATATAATATTGTTTATGGCTATGTAATATTACTCATCCCAATGGGCATTCAGTCCTCCATTTTTCGGATTTTTAAAATCCGACAGATGGGGAATCGAGCCCGCATTCCCCGGATCGCTAGGTGCACACGCCACCAATTACGCTACCGGCAAACAAACCTAACCTAATCTAACCTTTATTAATATTTACTTTTGCAAAAATGGAAGCTTTTCGAAGCAAGAATACAATAAAGCATGATTCATATCTAAAAAGACAGTATGTGATACGATCTGGTATCTTTTTGATTAGAAACGTGGCCTTACTGAGTATTTGTATATGAAGTCAAGCACCAATGAAAATATGATAAACTTTGTTTTCTTAGAATTTTACTTTTTTTAGAATTTGAACTGCGTTTTTACTCATAAGACAATATACACCGACCTCGTTTTAACGTTCGATCTTAATCTGTCGTATCTTGGAGATCTGATATCACGAAGAGATACACTTTATTCTATCACAATTGATAATAATAATTTCCAAAAAATGTTGACATGCATTCAAACGAGCTTAAATTTAAAGGTCTCTTAATTTGATTACGTATACTTATTAGAATTAAGACACAGCTTGAACAGTCAAAGTTAAAGGTCTCTTAATTTGATTACGTATACTTATTAGAATTAAAACACAGCTTGAACAGTCAATATCATTTAATTAATTCGGCTTAAAATTGGATCCATCACACAACCTTAGCCAGTTCTCTATATATTCGCCAAATGGTGACAGACAGAGCTCGTAGATTATTCTTCTTTCTATCCAGCCAAGTGAAAATATCTAATCATCGGTTAGAAAATATAAACAACGTATAACTGGGTACTGATGAGTCAAGCAAAAAGGTAACATGACGACCAATTCTCGTGAAAAATGATAATATATTGTGGAGTTCCATTTGTATTTGAATGAATCATAGTTAAAATAAATATTTAATTAGCCTAAATAAACTCTTAAATATTCAAAGCAATATTTTCGACTGATCAATGATGCAATATGATAGTAGTATTTATTATCTTTATTATTTTTTTCATATACAACTCAATTGTTATTGGTTGTATTATATATGGTTTACACTTGCAGTGAAATCGAAGGAAATTATTTCGTTAGTTTTTGCTCCTCCACTATGATCTAGTATTAACTAGTAAATTAATTATTTTTTGCCATCTCAATAATTATAGTCTCAAAAACTATATTTGGAAACCCCTAAGGTAATTGCTTGTTTTATTGTAAATAAAAACAACGCAAACAAAGTAATGAAATTAAATATCCTTATAAATAATATGCGATATGAAATATACGCCTAATTTTTTATGTATAGGCAATTTGTACAACGTATCACATATTTAATATGCATACATTATTAAGAATAGGCGTCAACATTGGAGAAGTGTAACTTACAGTGTATGCAGGCTTTATAATAGGCTTTATAGGCTTTATAAAGTTATGTTCAAGGATTTGCTTCAATTTTGTTTGCGGTTTTTGAATTCAGCAATGATTGATTACTTTATGTTTTTTGCCGAAAATTGTTTTTAATTTAATAATACTTAACCAAACAGCATACTTATAAATACTTTATGTTGATATTTATATTCATTCCTTTGTTATACTTTATAAGCAAAACAGATCATATTTTGAAGTAGGCAATAAATAATATTAATTATTAAGACAGCCACATACTCCATCTGGACATTCGTATACTGTCAATGATTTTATGTTTATCACTATATATATATTTGATATTTTAATTTTAAAGAACTCTCTCACAACTTTCTAAGCACTTAATTTGATACACAAAACAACGATGGATGGAAAATTTACCAAAGAGGAAACTTAGAAAAACGTAACAAATTTTAAAAACTGTGTACACTGATTAATATGCACTACATTAAAGTTGATATGACTTTACTACAGCTTGGCATATGTACAGCCAAATCAATGTTTACAGTGTACACAAAACTAGTCTAGCCTATACATAGCCAATATATTGGTCAATAATTCATACATTTGAATAACACACCAAAGCATGTTGACATGGAATTTTTTTTATGAAAATAAACATTATTTAATTCCAAAGTGTACTTCATTATCTTAAATGTATAAATACTTATTTTTATACGGCTTTTTGGTCATCCTAAACAATTTAACAAACAAACGCGTTGTCAACTTATGGCCATCGATATTATGATTTTCAGGTTAAAATATCCGGCCTACTTATTTATTATTTCTAAGCAATGTTGAAATTTAATAAATATCACACGTATTACTCTCATTTCGTTGATATCATTTCTTCTCTAGAAGAAACAAATGAAAGAATACCTATAATATGAATAATAATTTAACACACCGCTAAATCTTTCAATCTCCCTCCATAAATGATTGATAATTATGAAAAAAGAATATTAGGTATATCATTCTTCTAGGTCTAGTTTTATTTATCAAAACTTTATTGGATGTTATAAATATTACGATCATAGATTATTATTCCACAGGATTCACACCCAATGTAATTTATGGCCTGGTTTTTTTAACAGATATAAAATATTTTTTTATTCAACAATATTGTTTCTTTTATCCCCAATCTCCTACAGATAAAATGACTCTTGTGGTCACATTATTAACAATACACATTGTATTGTGTTACAAAAATGTAATATTGTATCTTTGAGGTATATGTGGAATTCGATATGAACGATTTGATTCATAGATATTCTATTGTTGGATGTATATTGTTTTTACATAATATATTATCAAAAAATATTTATAGTCAATCGAATAAATAAAGTTGAATATCTTCCAAAAGAAAAACTTGAGATGGGTCATAACCAAATCGAAGTCGAAGATTGAAATAAGTGTCGAAGATGGCACAATGTAACCACAAATTAGGGCGTAAAATATTATTGTGGGGCGGCGAAATTATCTGAGGGGGTGCGATGTTTTTTTTAATTACGTGACCTATGCGTCCGAAAATAGAAATTACTAACAAAAAAATCTGGACAGATGTACGGAAGTAGAAATTTTAAGATAGGACAGAAGAGATCGAAAAAGGAGACATAATTTTTGTTAAAGGTGAAAAATATTTGATGAGATGGTCGGCATTAAAGACTTACAACATACTGAGAAAATTTACCACACGGCCCTGGTGAGTGCATTGCTTATTGGCAGAATCCTTTAAACACATTATGCGGAGGTAATGTTCATGAACATATATCATGGATTATATCACCGCAGGCCTTAGAAGTATAAGATAGTAAATTAATGATAACTGATAACAGAGTGTATCAATGGGTGTCGACCTTTCGGATGATTTATTTAAGTGCATTTTACTGGATAATTAATCAAGCTAACTTTTTACAACTATGTCTACAAACGAGATAGAAAAACGTAACAGATTATATCACAAATTTTAAGAAATTGATAATATTATATATATATAATAATTCTTTCGACTGTGGAAAGGAAAAAGGACGTAACCCTCATTTTTTTTAAGTAGTTTTTATTCGATAATCAGAATGTATACAACTTAATACACGTTCCACTAAAAATGTATACGCTGAAAATGATGAATTAATATTTAAATGTAGCGTTCAAGTTTGAAAAAAGGATGGCCTGTGAAATTGGCGACCAGGAAAGAAAGCTTTCACCTAATAAATTGTGTTGGTTTTTCTTAAATATCTTATTAAATTAATCTCAGATTGGATCAATAAAACACCAGTTATAGCCTTCAAAGAATTCAAAATTGTTTTTATGTAATATTTAGACTTTAGCTCAAAGTTAGACTTTAGCTCAAAATCATTAAATGAACATTTTTGTGCCTCCTGTAAAAATTTTTACATGTAAATTGCGTCCTTTTTTCTTTCCCCAGTCGATTTAAAATTATAAAATAATGCATTCAAAATACTCACACAAAATTCTACACGTGTAAAAAATCATCAAATATTCAACACCGTTTTGAACATGTCTGCTCTACAAGTGGAGCATATGGGAGACGTCTACTGCATAAATGGAATATATATAGATATTCAGATTGCTTTATCAAAAAAGTGGTATAGTCAATAGATCCTACACGAGGACACATTCCTGCCATTAAACTAACAATTTAATAGCCTGGACTAATAATGTCAAAATGACACAACATGCCTGCGCCTGTGTTTATCGCTCAAAGTAACTGGCACTTAATTCGACACTACTTTAGTGAAACATCTGATTTTATTACTATTAAGGATCCGCATGGCTGTGTTTTATTAGATATCATTGAATTTTAATAAAGATTAACAGAAATAAACGATTAAGTATTGTGTTATTTATGTTAAATCAAGTTTTACATATTCTCAGAATTTTCATGGTCACATTTTTCTCAATACGTGCTATTTAAAGATCTTGTTTTTAAAGATATCAACATCATAAATAAGCTTGAATGGGTGAAATAAAAAAAGTAAATACGTATCAGAAATCTTGCTAATTCGACATTATTATTAATAATCGAAGATGTCAATTTTAAGCGTACAAAACAACTCTAGTATAAAATTTATCATATTCTTCTTTGTAAAGTCCGTTCTACACACTGGTTAGAATTGAATGTGTAATATGTTGTATTTTATAAAGAAATTAACTGTATGTGACGATATATTTGGACGCTTCATTTCATAATTCACTTTGCCATGCGTCATCTTGTATATTATAATATGTATCACCCTTAAAGTTGTCTTTCAGACACTAAACTTGATAATTAAATTCTATGAAAATGATCGTGGATACATTCTGGAATAACCCACATAAAAGAAGTCACAAAAGTGTTTGAATACTTCCTTGTAATGATAATTACGTATGCATTTACTTTCAGACAGATAAGAAACAATAACGTTTAATATTACAATTTTTACAATGCAAATAGTTTAAGTACTATATTTTAAAATAAAATCACAATACTAATAATTTATAGTAATTAAAAATATAACAAGAAAACATGGAATATGTACGCTGAACTCATAAGATATGTCAAAAACTGGGAGCATTTCGAATGTTTATCTTTCGATATCCGTTCCCTGCGTGGAGCATATGGACACCACACGCCGTCTATAAGATTCTGTCGCTAGCCATTTTTTGTATCCCCCGTGATATGTCAGCATTCGATTGATATGCCATGTATGCATCCCATAAATTACATAAGTTCAGGTAGCTTAAAAAATAAGAAGTTATGTTAACACTCTTAATATATATTTACTCCCGTGAAATTCCCATCGAATAAATTAGATCGATTCTCAATATCAGAGCTCCGAGATACGCCTGATTAAGACCAGGTATAAGGATATGGCGGATGGATGAAGGGGATATTTATTAAACTTTCTTTTTGAGCCCTGTTTACAGTTATTGCTTCGCTTTTGCAATAACGAGCAGCTGCAGCTCAAAACTGAGATTACGGTTGACTTGAGCATTTCTAAGGCGCCATGGTTGACATCAATGATGCATGTAATCAACAATCTTTCTTTCTAATTATGATTTCAATCTATAATCCGTAATGGTACAGGTCTCTCCAGTATGGGGCGCGCCTCGCATCTGGGGAATTCAGGTTCGATTCGTACATCTCCCGGATTTTTAAAAATCCTAAAATCCAGGAATGGATGCCCATTGCGTCTGACAAGCAATTCTAGTGAAAAAAAATCTGTCAAGACATGCCTTCACATTGCCTACATTGTTATAATGTTACATTTGTTCATCGTCAAACGTAGAGTTAATTGCGTCCGTCTCTTGACTTAATATCATAATTTTGTACGCAGCACGCATGTAAACATGATACTTCTCACAAAATATTCAGTTTTTTACTATCTTATCATGCGTAAATATTGATATTATTTCCAACAGTTCAGAAACGTCTCATAATATTAAAGATTTACGGAGCATACCGGATCTTTATATTCATATTTTTTCTTTTAATAAAACGAAATTTAAATAAGATCCATTGAACAACATGTTTGCTGTATCCGATCCATGTCTACAGCGTATGGATCTTCATAATATGAAGATTATTCACAAGGATTATTCTCAATTAATTTCTCAATCTATTTGGCATCTAGACATCCATTTTAAAATTATTAAGCTGGTACAGAATCTGAACCCGTAACCTTCGGTACCACAACATGTTTTATTTTTAACAACAGTTTTAATCCACACTCAAATATACTTTAAAATGCATCATTTTCTCATTCAATTACTGGACTCAAACCCTAAGCAAAGATTTGCCAGATTGATTTACAAACAATTTAAATTAAAATATGAATCTAATTATACATAATATATACAAAATTCTATAATCTTTATTTTTAATTGTGTACCAATATAATATGTATAGTGGTAAAATTTGGAACTAAACTTGTCACCATACAAAACTCAAATAACGCCACGTAACGCCCTCGTATACATCGGAGAATCAAGAATTAATTAATTTCTATAGCAACAGATAGCCTTAAAATAATCCACATTAATCAAATATGATATCTGATATCTGCTGATTTACTTCATGCTAGAATTTAATAATATAGTACTGGAATAAACTAACACAATTCAAATTGAAAAGAGCAGTATGTAAATTTTTATTAATCCCGCCAAAACAGGTGACAATCGATGCAAAACAAAATGGCAGGTATCATAGACATTAACTCACCTGCGTCGCACGGATTCCATCTTTTGTATGGTTTTTTAACTTTCTTAATGAGTGGTGTTGTCTCTGAAACATGCAAGAATCCATCGTCGTGACACTTCTCTTTGATACACACGTTCATATTCACGAAACACTCAAATTTCCACAGACAATAAAATAAATAACTTCACCTTTGCAAACTTTAGGTAAATCTGCTAATATCACACTGATCGAAATTGTCATTTCAGTTTTCATCAACACACGTCTCCGTTTTGTTTGTCGAGTGCATAAATTAAGTCCAGCTCGACCGACGTTAGTGTTATGTAACATTACCAAACGAATTAGATTATTTTTCAACCGTGATATCTGTATTTCGTTCAATATAAATAATTGTTCAGTCATCTGTCACAACATAACCTCAAAATTATTTTCGTTCTAATGCTTTCAAAAATGGCTTTCTACATTATTATCTCTTAAGTACGCACACTTCAATATTCGCAATGATAGCCTATTAAGAATTGATTGGCTATATTAATAAGCTGACCACACCTAAGGTGTTAAATAAGACATTCACATTATTTTATTGTTTATTTTTTAACTTTTGAAGTTTGAGAGATTTATAAGAAATAACAGGGCGTTTTAGGACAAAATATTAAATATGATTGAAATCCTATAGTTGTACGACGGCCTAAAATATTCAAAGTCAGGATTTTTTAATTCAAATAAGTTGAATAATATAGCTGCCAACTAAGTCTTATAAATATCGAGCTTATACGTCTTAATATTGTGAAGATTTAAATTGGTACCCTACCATTATTTGATAGATAACAAACATAATTATTTTTGCGTTAATATCAGTATAACTTACGTAAATACTTCAATATACGCGCGTGCTTTAGCACTGGATGTCACGAGTTCGAGTCCCACAACTGCTTAGGGATATTTACAATTTCAAATATTCAGGACTTTAAACCCAGTGTGTTGAACAATTATTGAACTGTCAAGCCATATTTATGAATAGCAGCTCTACCAATATAAGTTTTTATACTGCGAAGATGCACACTGAGAGTAAAAAACTAGAACTTGTCTTATAATGCACGTGTTTTTTTATCATGTAGTGTATTTTATATTACAATATTTTTTATGTTTTATTCAAAGAATTGTGATTTTAATAGTATAACTGAAAAAATTTTCACTCAGCACAGAATATTTATTTGAGGCTTTTTTAAATGCACCCAAGTTCCAATTAAAAATAATAATCCCATTTTACGTCAATGAACTGTGGTCAACCTACAAAAATAATAGATTTAGATGATACATATATTCCTATCGATACAATGTATGTTTATCTTAATCAAAGTACAAATTGTAAAATACATACATATCTCGTAATTTTATACCTAAGATTGTTTGAAGTTTGCAGTTGCTAAGTAAGTTGACATCGTATGCCATTCTACAATCAGTTTTTATCAGCTATATACCCACCTGTGGCTGATTTTTTTTGTTTTTCAGTTATTTGGGAGAAACATAATTACCTAATACACATATAATATTAGTCACATGTAGTTATGGTGCCCGTGCGGTAAATTTTCTCAGTATGATATACATCTTCCAAATGCTACCGCTACAATGTTTTTCTTTTCAAAGATTTTAAAAGAAAATGTCAACAATATAAATTAATTTAAAACAATTATATCAGCTTTCAAATAAAATCTTCTACTACAGTTTTATTCTTCTTCGACGTTAGCAACTTTGTTAATCAGGGATGTGTATTCTGGAGCAGCGATTCTCTATCTTCTATATGGCCATCTAGAGGACCACAGAGACCTTCAGAAGATACACAAACCAAAAATTACTTTTGGAGAGGCATATCAAACTCCAGGGGAGGCACAGACTATGTACATTACACGAATGACTAAGTACTAAAGTAGAACCTACAAACAAAAAATTCTGTCTGAATGTACGTAAGTAGAAATCTCAGATAGGGCGAGACTTAAAAAAACGGGAGGCCCAGATTTTTTAAACTCAAATAAGGTTGATAACCGGTGGTCTAGAGTGGCACCCAATGTAGATCCAAGAGAAATTAATAATAGATTGTATTTTTTTTATGGCGTATTGAGCATCTTAAGTAGTGTTTTATAAATTTTAATTTCAAAAAAACCTCTTTCTGATATATAGAAAAGCGTTCCGTAAATATTTTAAAATATCGAATGTTGCAAATTGCATATTTATTTCGTTGCTTATGCCGCCTCCTTACAATGCCGTTTGATGTGGTCGCCTCTTTGTATCATAGCACAGCTCTGTATGTATAGTGGACGTATACGTCGGTTGAATGGTTAAGCTTCACATGTTTTCCGACGATTTTTCTGACCGATTAGCCGTTTCGATTTAGTATCTCCAACAAATAATTTTGTAGCTTGAAAAAATGTGACATCTTACGGCAAACACCTTATGGTCGGGTGTCTCGAACGATACACTCTAGCCTAAAGCGGGCGTTT
>JAGVSQ010006783.1:0-15970 GCA_022683975.1 Rhyacophila evoluta | reverse complement strand
AACAGTGATCTCACATATGGAAGTTTACCAGTTTTAAATAATTTAGAATTTGAATTGTGTTCATAAATTTTGCACTCCGTCACTATTATTTGCTTAATTATATGAATAAACGCTGAAGAAATAATGTACACGGTCATACACATTATATAATACAATGTACAAATGTTTCATCCAGTGAAAATAAGCTCCTTACGCGTTTAATGATATTACCTCAACTGGAATAGCTTCGTCTGTTTGCTTTCGATATGTGCTAGACTTAGAACTAACATAATAATTTTGTGTTTCCACAATAAATCGTTAGAAATAAATACCATACAATGTATTTTATCGAATAATAAATTCTAAAAAAATTAACTAGGTTTTTTAAAGCTGATATAAGCACTTAATATTAATATCGGCGAAATATTTTATATATTATGCCCACACACTTCTTGTAATAAGCTTAAATAATGATCTTCAATAAGTTATATTAAATGAGCAAAAAACCACAAAATACCTCGAAATGTCTAGAAGCTGTACAAGGTGAAAACCAAATGCCGCCTATTCAATGCATGTATTCTGTCAGTTCTGCTCTACGGTTGCGAAACATGGCACCCAACAAAAGCTCGAAGCAACATTGTTCTAATCTTCGAAAATAGATGCCTGCAGTGGATTTTGGGGATTCGGTGGTATGACTTCATTCCTAATAAGGAGATAAGAAAACAAGCCATTAATTACTGAAAAAATGAAGCTGTGATGCTGGCTTGGCACAAATTGTGGATGCCTGAAGAAACTCTTAACCCGACCTGCTTATTCTACAAGCGTTAAATACTACCTAATGTGCCCACCACCCACCCGCTCCGTCCTTACACCTGGTCTGAATCAGACGTTTCCCGGAGCTCTGATATCGAGAAGCGTTTTACTTTATTCGACGCGAATGTCCTGTGAATAAATATAAATTACCCACGACTTAGGTCACCACGAACTTAAGTATGCTGAAGTTAAAAGAATTATAACGCTAAAAAAGCGCTAAATACTATTTATATAATACATTCGACGGGATGCGGATATGGCCTGGGAGAGCGCAAAAATACTGACAGGCGGCAGTGATTCTTTGAAGGGGCAAATGGTGCCCATATGCTCCATTTAGGGAGCGGATATTGAAAAGAAGAAAAAATCTATTTTAATAACGTACTGTAAAAATACCCACCTGATTTTCTTCATTTGGTGAGCTTGAAATATAAAAAAACGCAACTTGTGAATATTATATAATAGGAAAACTTAAGGATTAACAGCAAGAGTTTTAATTTTTTGTTAAATTTATGAATCATCTTGACTGATGATAGTCGTAAATGAATTATGCCAGTACACCTTTACCATTATAGTGAACTTTTTCATAAGTTGTATTCATTGGACTTGTGAGTATAGAGTGCTTAAAATGCTCCTAGGCGAAAGATTCGTATTAGGTACCAGGGGCCACTCTAAAAGTCTGCCAATCGAATATCTACCTTACAAAAGGGAAGCTCCTTTTCTGCCCTCTCACGTTCAAGTGTATTTACGAACACTGATCGAAGGTATAATATATTGAGAGTTATCTAAATATCATTTATATAACACAACTAATTTATTGGCCACATAACGTTATATATCGTTGTTTAGCTGATTAAATTTCCGATGTGACAAAAATGTACGCCTTGTAATAACACATGTTACATTGAAGGCTTATATTTTTAATTATATTTTAATTTAGACGCTATAAAGAACATTAGAAGCTTAATTAAACTATGCGGAATAGTATGAATAAACAGAAAATGCAAGAATACAGTTTTGACTAAATTTATACTACTGCAAAAAAATTAATTATCTAACTGCTAACACGAAGGTAAAAAAATCGCAAATTTGAATAATGAAAAAAGTTTCATTTAATTTTTAAATCATTTTTGAGTGATGATACATTTTTTCAGGTATTTTTTCATCAAATATATAATATATTATTAATCTTCTCTCTTTTGCGGATTAGGTCATAAGTATCTACTCTTTATACTCGCTTCGCTAATTTTTCCTCTGCAAATACGCCAACGCTTGTAAATCTACTTGAGTAAAAAAAAAAACAGGCCCTTCTCGCCTTCCTATTACTTCTTGTTTCCTGTTTATATAAAAAAAAAACAAAATATACTGAAATATTAAGCAAGTTGCATTTTCAGACATCGTAGAATGATTAAAATGTAAAAAAATATTTCCTTTAAAACGTTTTAACTTCACCATAAAGCGTAGAAAAAAGGAAGTAACACTCAGTTTTTTCAAAATAGCTATTTTTGATAATCAAAACGATTTAATACACGTTCTGTCAATAGTGTGTACGCTGTAAATGACGAATTAATATCTGAATTTGGCTTTTAAGTTTGATATTAATATATATACTCATAACGACTGGGAAAAAGTACTTCCACCACATCTATTTTATCAGTTTTTGATATTAAATAATATCAGATTGGGTAAATAAAATACCAGTTTTCGTATCCATGCAATGCAAGGTTGTGTATATTTAATATTTTGACTTTGCCCCAAAATCATTAATCATAGTCCCTTTTTTATTGTGTGTTACTTTTTTTTTCTACGGTCGACATATTAACCCAGGGGTTCCCAACCTTTTTGTACTCTAGAGCACATTCTAAAATATCGGTAGGGTGGCGGGCACCACTTATGTTTAATCGACAAACTCCTTCCATAACTTCTGATTTTCCCATAATTTATTTTTAATTTATAAACATACGAACGTATTTAATAAATCTAGACACTCAAAAAATCAAAACTCTAGCAAATACATAAAAATAATTCACATTTTTAATTAATGTTTATAAAAAAAAATTGTCTTGGTTGAATAGTGGCGGGCACAACCGAATCTTTGCGCGGGGTTGGAAACCTCGCTATTAACCCATATTTTTCCATCGACATACGGCCACTCCAGTGCGAGTTTGAGTCCTACATCCGTAAAAAAACTATAACGAAACATTTGGTATTCTACAGGGTGGACGACTTGGTGATCACAAGTTCTCGTGAGAAATTTGTCAATATATGTCTCCATTTTATGGATATATCTATTCCATTTCTGAATTAGACATTAATACGCTGTACTTGTTACGGGTCAGATACATTAAGAAAGTAACGTAATTATTATGCATTCGAGCTTTACTGCCTGGATTTTCTGGTATAGATTCAAACTAATTGTTGATTCAATTTAATTTCTTTCATTCTGTTATTAAAAACTTATAATATACCTGACTGTATAGATAATTTTAAATTTATTTTCGATGATGATGTTAAAAATTGAAGTCAATATTGCATCAATTTACTAGGAAATGGCAAACATCGCCATTGTTCACAGTTTGAGAGGAGTTTTTGTGACAGACAGACACACGCATGTAAATTATGTTTTATAATATAGATAAGAAGAATTAAAACAGAAATAAGTAAAAGAAATCTTCCCGGTTAGCGTAGTTGGGAACGAGCGCGCCTAACGATCTGGGAATGCGGCTTTGATTCCACATCTGTCGGATTAAAAAAAATCTAAGGTGTAGGACTAGGTTGAGAAATTATCTGATGAAAAATTCTCGTAAAAAATAATCTGTCAAGACATCTGCACATTGCGGACATTCATATAATCCACTTTCGGAGTGAATATCTTCACAATATGTAGATCCATATGCTCCACTTTGAGAGCGAACATGGTATAAAAAAAGAAGTAACAAATATTTAAAATTTAAGCCAAGCGATGATATATGAATTTTTTTTGATGCTACCGAAGAAGACAAATTTTTGAGGAAATTGAAACTTTACTGGCAGATGTCTTTCAACGTTGGTTGAATATTATGTACATCGAAAAGTTAGTATGATATATAAAATGTTTTTAAAATAGTGTTTAAACAGCGAAAATAACTATCATTTTCTAATGTTGCATTATTGAATATAAAATAGAAATTGTTTGAACAAGTATACTGTGCAACAAAATTTACGATGAATAAACTATATTGCCGGAATTTTATATATTATATGAGTTAGTAATGTGATATTAAATATATTTTCATGCGGCTTAATTTATAATAATAATAAACGTAAAATTCGGTAAAAAAAAGGATATGGTACCAAAATTTAAAAAAATGGTCAACAATTTTTCTGCAACCAAAAAAATTGCGTTAAAAAAAATGACAAAACTTCTTTAACGATCATAATGACTTTTAAAAGTAATTCGCTACAAAAAACTTTTCAATTTCAAAAAGTGCCCCGGAAACTTTTGCGTGTCTAATAAACGCCTGAAATTTTGTCGTTAAATAAATTATTTATTGCTGCAATGTAATTATTTTTTTTCTTTCATGTCTGTCGTAAAAGTACAATAACTTTTAATAAGACAATTAAAACGTAACAATTAAAAATTAAAAATGACAATAACTGATTCTCGTATCATTATTATGGTCCAATCTATAATATTTTCTAATAAGTAATAAATTAAATGCAAATCTGTACAATTTTTAAATCGTAAATTTATTGTCTTTCCGATAGCATAGACTATAGAGGTTAGCGTACGCACCTCGTAATCGGAGAATGCGGGTGCAATTTCCACATCTGCTGGATTTCAAAAAATCTGAAAATGCAGGATGGATGTCTATTGGATTAAGTGTCCGATAACCAATTTTCGTGAAGAATAATCAGTGAAATAATAGTTTCACATTGCTGAGATCCATATAGTTCACTTTTGGAGCTTATATCTTCACACTGTGTTGATACATATGCTCCACCTTGAAGTTAAAATGTAAAAAAATATTTGATTTCCACACCGTTGGATAGCTATATTATTTGAGTGGTTTTACATAAATGTATCACTGTATTGTGCCGTTTTCTGCGTTATTGTAAGCTATTAGCATAATAAACTTTCTGTGAATTGTAGAAAAGTAAAATAGTACTATAAAATAGTATTGGTTAGACAGAAATAGCAATAGAATCGTGGGGCACGGTGACAAGTGCACCTTAATAAAAGCTTTTAATAATAAAAATTGGTAGCCCAGAATCAATCTACGATACGTTGAAAAAATTTACTCTAAAGGTATTGATTTATATTATCTCGAACTATTTCTCAATTAGTCAAAATACAAGAATACGAAATGAATTATTTTTATTCGGTATTTACAAATAGTTGATACACGAGATCTATCTGTTAAAAAGTGAACAAAATACAACCATATCAATAAATATTTATACAATAGTATGGGGTAAGTTATGTTAAATAACACATAAACATGTGCTAATTAGTATTTAATTAAAATATAGTTTAATTTTGATGAATAAAGAGAGACCACCATAGGAAGACACTCATAAAGTTAATTAGCTTTTCATTTCATTGCTAAAACCAAATCGTAATACTTAAACTACCTATTTAACTAAAAAGTAACATATATGTTTTTAATACTGTATGGGCAAAATGAGAAATATAATATACCATTCAAAAAGATGTTATACGTTTTCTTATATAACGTCTTCGGCATTCTTATATATAAACTTATATATACGTCTTCGGCATTATTATATATATAACTAAGGCTTGCAATGTACACTATGATTTATGTTGAAAGTAAAATATCGAATTTCACCGCTTAAGTATTCAGAATTATGTGTTTATTCTGAATACTGAAACTACTGTTCCAATCATAACTTATTCTTAGCCGTGAATTGCACATTCAAAACAATAGTAATTGTATATACAATTTAAACGTAAAAACCTTTCACTAGTAGTACTAATTATTCGTGATATCAAAATATGAAATATCTATTTTATAGAAAGCGTTAATACAGTTTTGATCTAATTATATGAGTGTTAATTAATAGTATAAACCGAATGTGTTAATTATGCCTGTATTGATAAAAGCAACTATGAAAATTATAAACGTGGGTCGAAAAATTTTATAATTTGGTTTGTGAAATGTTTCGTGAATTTCTGTCTCATTATTTATCAAACGATACAAAATGTCAACATTTGACTCGCGGAAAATTTGATAAGAAATTTATAATTAGCAGATAATTAATTATTTTATAATTAGGTAACAAGCATATTCATATAGTGGCCAGAGACTATTTTCATTAGAAAATAATGTAATAGTATAGTTGGATTTGGTAAATATATGTAATGAAGATTGTAATATGTTGATTTTATTTTCAAATCAATGCTTAATTCAAATAATATATCATTATTTAGATATATATTGAACTTTAATTGAAATACGAAGTAGATATATCGATGTCTTAAAGTGCACACTTGCCAACTCCACCTTAAGCTGGCAATGATTTAATGAGGCCATTTTGTTGTATCATGCTATATGTATACGCTGTACTTATTTGACTACTCAAAGTCGTTTGAATATGTCGAAAAAATGTCTTTAGAATATTTAACAACTCCATTGTGCTACGAGGCCCACACTGTAAAATATACAACTTCGCTATTTTGTATTCATTTCTGTTACAAGTGTTGTTTTTTTTAAATTAATCGTAAAATTTCAAATTTATCTGTTTTTATATTCTTCTGGAAAATTTTCGAAAACGGAAAATTTGGATTTAAATACATCGATATGTCAATTCGGTTATTTATTATCTTTATGTTGTTGTCTCCCCGATGGCTTAATTGGAAGCCTGGGAATTCGGGGAATACGGGTTCGATTCCCCATCTGTCGGATTTAAAAGAATCCGAAAATGCACGAGTGGATGCCCATTGGGCTGACAAACAATTATCGTGAAAAATAACCTGTCAAGACGTCTTCACATTACAAAATTTCATATACTCCTCTTTCGAAATGCATTTAAATCTGTGTAGATCCATATGCTCAACGTTGGGAGCGAATATTAAATGAAAAAAACATATTGTTATGATGTATACACGTGAGCATATTGTTAATAATTACGAAGTGGATTTGAGATGGTAGGGTCTCAATAATTTGGACATTTATGGTAAAATAAAATTTACAACTGTGAAAGCATGGTGCTGGCATTTAATCGTAAGTGCGCTCGCTTAAATTTTTATAAATTGCTTAATTCTAACTTAATTAGGGGTTGATAATTACAGTCACTCAGGGGTGACTTTATATGGGCCGAGTCGTTTCCTACAGTCTGTTGCAACCTCGCTTCGCTTAGTGGTGGATATTTTCTCCGTTTCAGGGCATTCGAACCCCCGGCCCCCGGACCGGGGAGGGATCCTAACGAGCCAGCGGGTGGCGCCGAACCGTTTTGAATTTTACCAAACGACCTAATGGAAAGAGGTTTTGTGGGTCTCAGGCAGTCGGAAACAACATTTTTACGTTTCAATGCCATTCATATTCTTAATGCTAAAATATTTTATTGTTCAATGTCCGAGATATATTTTCGCCACAAAAGATTTTTTTGTAAAATAATAAATAAAATTTTACGATATTCGCACCTCTAGTAATAAGCTTAGAATTAGAACTCATTTAAGAAATAATTTTTCTAATAGACGTGAAAATACGAAAACAACAAAATAGATTATGGTGTCTTAATAGCCATAAAACTCGATAAAAATATAAACAAAGTATTCCTTATTATTTTAATATGTATACCATATGTATTATTATATATCGCATAATATATATTGGTTATAGAAAAGAAAAAGGACGTAACCCAAATAGAACCAATTTTACAGGAGGCACCAAAACGTATATTTAATGATTTTGGGCTTAAGTCAAAATATTAAATATACACAACTTTAAAATGCATGATGATTAAAATTTGTGTTATAAATACCTAATGTGATAATAATTTAAAAAGTTATTAAAAAAAAACTAACAAAAATACTCAATTCAGAGTAAAACTTAATGGATAATAGAATAAATGTTTTGAAGCAAAACCATCCTACTGTTCATATTAAAATATACAGCCCTTGGAGATGTCTGAAAAAGTTTGCAATATAAAATCTGAATTAATTAAATTAGAATTTGCTTCAAACAGTTTTGTTGAGAGCTATTTCAGTTTTATCGGAAATATTAAGACTGGTATTCTAAGAGAATCCTCATGTGCGCTTCTGAGCCGAAGATTGCTGGTTTGATTCCCAGAATGCTAGATTTAAAAATATAGAAACAGTATGTTCGTTGGGTTTAGTAATTAGCGAATAATTAATTCCTGTGAACAATAATCTTTTAAGACATGGCTATGGACTTCGGACTTCGGACAGGCCATGGTAAAAAAAAACATTGTATGTATACAGCTTGTTAACATAAATAACGGAGGTACATAATATAAATATTTCTATTCAGTTTTGTAGTTATTGTAAATTTTGAAGCAATAATTTATACGTTATGGCGATGCAAAATTGTGACTGTACATCCATTCGACGCGGGTATTTTGAAACTATAGATCCATTTGCTCTGCGTTCGGAGTGAACATGACGAGAAAAAATCTAAAAGACATCACAAAATGACAATTCATTAAATATGTAGATGTAAAATTAAAAATTATTATTAAAATTAGTTTAAATAGAATGTGTTTAAGTGCATGGTTTGAAAATATGAAATTATAACATGGATTAAATGTACCAACCACACATATTCGAGGATTTTAATACATATTTCGTAGTTGTCAGATCATGGCAGAATTAGTTTCACTTTCATATGTTCAGGTACCGGTAGGGTCTGACCCAATTTTAGTAAGTATGTACAACATTATAGTAAAGGGAAACCACAAAAACTTCGGGAGAAATTCTTGAAATACATACACAAATGCACAAGAATATATACTACCATAATAAAATAATGTAGGATAAAAAATATTTAGATAATTAACGTTTTTATTTACTTGCATGTCGTGTCATCATACAGTGACGTTTACTTATTTAGCGTGGTCGCTTTTTTGTTTCAAAGAAAAGTTGTAAATACACAACGTCGATGCATTGGCATATATAATATTTTATTATAAGCCGTAAGCAAATCGGTAGTACGTATAATGTTTAATAATGAAACAAATTTGTATTGTATATTTTCGTTTAGTATTTATATAACCGGGTTTATGTAAATTTTATGAGTCGAAAAGTAACAGGAGTTATTTATAAAAATATTGAATTGTTTATATTAAGTTATTTTATCATACATGTAAATTATTTTACAAAAATATGGATGGAGTAATACGATTTGAAATCGGTAAGAAAACGTTTCTTTATTTGCCGTAGATAGCAAAAACATACATGAACGACAGGATGTTGGTATATTGCTCCGTATACTAAGCTATATTTATGTGAAAAAATACAGTTTGGGTTTTTTTACAGAACAGCAACACCAAACGCAGACGTAAAATGAAAAAAAAAAACCCTCTTAAATTTCTTTATAGTGGAAATACGACCAAATATGAAAGTATAAACGCGGTAAAGCATAAAATTTGAAAGCTATAAAGTGGTCCAGTGGCCGAAAATGCTCACTCACGGACTTCATTTTCCATGAAAAGCCAGCTTCCGGGAAATTTATCTTCACTTTCGCTGTTTTCACCACATCATCGCGATCTCATGTAACACTTTCACCTGAAAAAAGAGATTAGCGCTAATTTACGGACTATAAAACAGCCTCTTTTGTACATTCCGGAGTTAAGAAAATGTTAAGTTTTACGAAACTCAGCCAGTGAATAAGGTTTTTCGTTCCTAATATGGGGACCTATAAAGTTATGTAGAAATTTACAAGAAAAAAAAAACGATTTTACCAGCTGTACATTTATATATATATATATCAAATGACCACATATAATAATGAAAATACGGTGAAATTTATATACACAATTAAACTTCAAGAAGCTGTTAATAAAAAAATTGATTAAGTCTTTACAATAAAATCTTATAATGAGTTATAGCGTTTTCAGAAAACAATGTATTTTCAAAACCATAAATGTTATATTAAATTTAAATACTCTTGTTTTTTTCTCATTAAATAATGCCCCACTTTAAAATATCATACTTCTTAGTTAAGTATCGGTTTATATGAAAGTTACTTGCATAACTCACAGTGAAAGCTTCTTCGTTAGATCCAGAAATGATAAAATCTACTGCCATTAATAGTAAGAATTCATAGGCTGGCTTTGTATTAGCTATTTATACATGGAGATGAAAAAAGAGTAGTGCTGTGAAATTTTATTGAAAATATAAGGAGTAAAAATTAGATACTATGATATTATAATAAAAATGAAACTACGGATATGATTTCATTTTGATACGTCGCATGCTTTGCATCGCGTAAATGAAGTACAATAAACTCCCTATAACGTCATAATATGTACCCCGTTATAAGGGGGGAAATTATAGGAGGTTACCTGGCCCAAATGAGTTGTCTCACGCGATGAGAAATATCCTTTCGAATTTTGGCTGACGTAATTTTTCCGCAGCTTGCGGGCAGGGAAGATCAACGCGACAGTTTATTAGCTAGTTTTATAAAATAGAGACATAGCCCTGATGAATGTTGTTAATGCACTTAAGAAATCCGCCTCTGACGAAAAACATTCACTATTGTAAACCGATAAATCCAGTCCCACGGTGAGACCAAGAGTGCAATAAAGTCAAAAAGCTCAAAAGCGAGTTTTTTTCGCAAATGGGAATGCACAGGTAATCTTGAAGATCTGATGTAAAAAAGCATGTGTTATTAAAGCCTTTAAAAGAAAGAAAAAAAGTGTTTTTAAGAGTTTGCAAGTAGGATTGACTATCGTATAAACTCAAAATATGTCTGGAATACATGCAATTTTTAGGTAACAAATGGGTCAAACTTGATTATTAATGTGTTAAAGAATATGAAAAAAAACAGGAGAAAAAATTCTGCTAGCCGTAAATAAGGTAAGTTCATCCTGCGCTAGCACGACTCTTAGCTGGATTTCTCAATGTTTATCCAATCCTTTTTCGACCTCTATTTTGATTTTAATGAATTCAATATTACTCTAGATGTAAAAGACCCTAATTCTGCTTTAGCACTAAGTGGTATAGATTTTAAAGCTCTAAAACGGTTGCCAACCAAATACAAACTTTAGTTGTTAGATATATTTAATCAAATGTTTGAAAATAGCGATTTTCAAGTCAGTTGGAATCAATCGTTCATTCATTTCATCGATAAGTCTGATAAAAAGTGTTAGACACATTTTATGAACATCTTATTTGAAGCACATCAGCTGTCTTTTATTTTAAAGTAAAGAACTAACCTACCAATAGTCATTCCAATACGGAAGGAAAGTGTTTAATGACATCGCCTTTAGATGGATGCTGTTGCGTAATTCTTCAGAATAGAATCTCTTGGTAGACTTTCTATCTTACATTTTTTTTCAAATTGTCTTTTTGTTTTTACTTTTTATACATAGCATATGGATTTACACAGTGTGAAGATATCTATTCCGAAAAAGTATATGGATGTAACTCTTTTTTATACTAAATGTCGTGGTGTGATTACTACATAAAGAAGTAGTGTGAAAATAAAAGGCATTTATTTACCGAAATACTAACACACAATAGACCTTACGCAAGACCAGATAAAAATAACTTTTTATACAAACTATATCGCCATTTTGGTCAAATTTTTCTTTTATTACGTAATAAACCAGAAAACTTCGTCAAACAACAAATTAGAAAGAAATATTTTATGACTAAAATTACTGAAACACAAGCACTTCTTTTAAAAATTTTGCTGTTCGACATTAAAACAATGAACTTTATCTATTATTGTCGTTTTTTTTTGTGAACAGCCCGGGCTTTACAAAAAATCTTTTATTTGTTTTGACAGAAGAACAAGATTTTTCACAAAAAAATCATCAACTGTTGTTAAAGGAGGTTTTTTTTTTTATAAAATAAGTTTTTCATAAACGTCTCTCTGCTTCAAGTATGAAGTTTCAGTCACGTATTTTTGTAAAGAAAAATATTTCGGTAGACTGCTTGGCACTTTTTACTTTTGGATCATATCCTTAGAGACTTTTTTTCTGATCTGTTGAACTTTTTTCGTGTGAAAATATTTTATAAATAATTATTTTCTTTATTTTAACACATCACAATAACAATGTCTTTTAATATAAAAGGAATTAACTAAATTTACCACGTTGCCTTACATTTTCCAAATACTTGATGACATATTAAAGTTGTAATCATTTTTTAAATCTAAAAAAAATATCCAACCATTTCCTTATCAAAACGAACTATAATATATGAACCTTCTTCTCTCTCTTTTCATCCTATTTGTATTATTCGCTTCTGAACCAATCATTCAGCTTTGCATGACTCCTTGTTACTGCATTCTTCTTCTTTCATATCCGCTTCTTATGTGGAGTATATGGACATCATATGCCGCATTTAAGAATTACCGTCACCTGCCAGTATTCTTGTATCATCTCATGTTATACCTGCATCCCGTAACTCCGCCGGATACATTCTGTGTTTAGTATTTAGCAGCCTTTAAAGATGCCAAAAATCGGTTGGTCTGAAGAATGGGCAGGCTAGGTTAAAACTCTCTTGAGACATCTGCAATATGTGCCCGAGCCTGGTCCAGAATCACAGTTTTACTTTATAAGTGATGAGTCCGTTCTCTTACCTCTTTACGAACGAAGTTATACCACCGTATCCCCAAAATCCGACGCAGACATGTGTTTTAAAAGCATATTATACAATTTCTTCGGGATTGGATAAATCTTGTACGGAGTCCCAGACATTTCTTAATGTGCATTAAAATCATATGTATATTTTGTGAAGCTTCTGGATTCAAACAGTTGATCTGATGTTCCACGAGATACGTAATAATACTTAAAATATTTACTGAGTAAAATCAAAGTCTAGCTTAGTTTCACTATGTAAACAATTTCAATATATAAGAATTCAAAATAAAACCTCTAACACAAGTCTAAATTGTACAAGTTGCGTGTATTATACTATGTGAAAGAAGTCGGATAGTTAATATATATGTGTATGTATTCTTTCAAGCCGTATCAGCAGTGTTCAGTAACTTTCTTTGAAGGGAATTTCCAAAATTTGGCCAGCGTATTTGGAATCCATTATGTTGTGTTGGGTTGTACCCTTTTTCACATGACCTCAACGCCACTGGCACATTCCGTTCGATCACGCGCAATCGATCAGACTTCAGCGGCAGGCGGACCTTAGGGCGAGTCCTAAATGGACCGAAAATGTCAACTTTGTTTATGTAGGTAGCCATTTTTGTGGTCTTCTTCTTTTAGTTAGATTCATTTCAATGCATAATAGGTTTAATAAAAAAGTGCGCTATAAAAAAATGGCAAAAAATATTCATTTAAAAAAAATGACACACGGGGGGTAAAGATTTTTACCCAAACTTTTTACCTAATCAACATAATTACCACTATTTAAGAGAAAGAAAAAAATAGGAGATTAAAAAATGCAAGATAGTATACTTATTTTATCATGATATATTATAATAAATTATAATTAAGACAATGGTATTTACATTACTAATATTAATATTAAACTTAAGTGTTTTTTTCCATCTCATAAGTATAGACAAACTGATATGTTTTAACAATGTAATATTAAAGCCACTCTAAAAATCTTATTGATTCATACTTTTGCTTGCTGATGTAATATATTTATTTGGATATAGAAGGATTACAAATTCAATTTCGCATTTGTTTCTGATGATTGGTTTTAACGTGGAAGCGACGATATGATAAGCTTGACGTTACCAGTAAAGAATAGGTCGATTATCGTCGTTAAAAAGATACTCCTAAAACAGGAAATACTGTGTGGTTTTGTGTTTATTTCACCATAATTCACAAGCTTACGATGGGTATTTGGATGTTGGTAGTAATTGTACTCATGGATTCAGTAGTGATACAATCAATCGATGGGTTAGGGCTGATAAGAGATTTACATATAAATTATTATTCGATTTCAAAATTAAATATCATACATGATTACAATCAGTGCAGTTCTTAAATATTAATTTACCGACAAAACTAAACTCCTAACTAATTTAAACTAACCTAAAATTACTTGACATATCTTCATTATAAAATTGATTTATCTAATATTCATGGTGAATATTTAAAAAAAGCGTCTTTTCATTTTATTTTGGGCTATATATTGTTCAATAGTAAATATTGAAAATCTATTCTTCCACAATACAGAAATATATGATTCAAAAAAAATTAACTTGGATACATTTTAATTTGTATGGTTTCATACGTATTTATCAATATGTATTCAAATGAAATTCGGTCTATTCGACAAATCGATCATATAACGACGATGTTATATATTAACAACACAATAAAAAGAGTTACTTGGTATGTACGATACAGTGGAAATCCCTTAACATCAAAACGCTTAATGTGAAAAATCGGTTAGTATGAAATAATATTGTGGCCCCAACAAAATCTATGTAATTTCATAAATATTTGTTTTGTTAACATGAAAAGATTTTGGAAATTGAACGAACAAAATGTATCGGCAGCCGTGTCGTCACTCGTGTGTTTTTACCCTTATTTTTACTAGAACTGCAATTTTTGAAACACGAATTAATTCAATTTTACGACATAAAAACATTGATAAGTTTTTTTTTTGCATCTGTTCTTTAATATGAAATTAATTTAACGTGAATTTTTTTTTTCAGTTTCTTCGGTTTCATGTTAAGCGTTTTTCACTGTAAAAATAAATTTTATTAAGGTTACTTTACAATGCAGTATTGTACAGTCAATGTTTTATACAGGCACATACACGAGTGTATTCATTTGTACTTTCAAATTTTGCTTAGTAAAAAAATACAAATAATCTATTTCATTTTTATTGGACGTTACTATCAATACGTACAAAACGTTAAATAATTGTATCGAAGCATTGCTGAACCATTAAAACATGCCCATTCTTCGCAATTTTAGCCGTAGTTGTGACCCAGTTCTTAAAGAATATCCGAAATCGCTAGGTTTCTTTTTATTGTTTCCCTGCTAACTTGCGATTTTAGTGAAATCCGGCCAAGTAGGACGCGACTGTTGGAGCGGTCGATCTGATATTACGCTCGCACGTACCGCCCCTGCCAAGTTTCGTTTTAACTTCCAAACTAAGCGAGAACCATGATCCATAAGGTTTTGATCTTTAAACATTGCCGTGTACTGTGGGAAATAAGATTCACTTTATCCACGTGTGCCTTTAAACTAACTTTATATTTTTTATTACTGCATTTTAATGTATATTTATTTTTATAATGAAAAACATTTTTATAACAGAATGAACCAAAAGATAAACTTTCGTCAACTCAATTTAGTTAACATTGATATAGGATATCGACTTTAGAAAAGAAAAAACAAGTAGACATCAGTTATTTCAAAATAGTTTTATTTCGATAATAACAATGTATTCTAAATTGCTAAGTAAAACATAATATCTTATGTGCAGCCCCCTATGTAAATATTGTGTTTTTACTTAGCAGTGAAGTATACAACATAATACATACTTTATCAAAACGAAGTGCCAAATTAGTATATAAATTTGAAATTTGAAAAAAGGAAGTGAAATTTGCCCCAAGGAATACGGACTACCACCAAATTTTTATTAATATTTTCTGAATAGCTTCTTGCATTAATATCAGACTGGGTAAGTAAAACAACAGTTTTATTCTACGTGTACTTTAAGGTTGTGTCTACTTTATATTTTTAATTCGACCCAATTAGGAAGCGGATTATATATCATTAATTCTTCTCTAATTTTTTTTTTATGTTTTTATTTCCAAGTTTATGTTTTTATGGTTAAACCGATAGCAAATTTGAAAATAGTTTATTGCAAGCTATTTACAGTTGAATTAGTAACAAAAAACGGCTGTTAAACTGTATGATAACGCAAGTTAAGTAGGATCTGTACCAATTTTTTTTTTTTATACCGTGTTCGCTCCCAAATTAGAGCATATGGATGTACACAGAGTGAATAATCCACTCCGAAAGTAGAGTATATGGATCTCCACAATGTGAAGACGGCTTGACA
>JAGVSQ010006782.1:0-15970 GCA_022683975.1 Rhyacophila evoluta | reverse complement strand
ATGACAATACTTAGTAGTATACTATACTGATTCAGAAGCTTATAAATCTAATTATGAATCTATTTTACAGAAATGACAATAAAAAAAAAATACGATTTTTCACCAATTAAATGTTTTTTATTGAAAATATACTTTTAACGTAAAAATGTCTCGAGTGGTAAAGGTTAATATATTTTATTAAAAAAGAAAGCTAGAGTCAACTTACACGCTGTTTTCTGCCCATCGTATTAGTTTTTATAAATTCACTTCATTGCCATGGCAAATATTTGTTTTTAATTAGCCACCTGACAATGTTAATTATTTTATCTCTTAACTACGTTGAACAACTTTATGGAGGCGGATGGTTCCATGCCAAGTGAATTGTAATTTGCATAATTTCGTAATTCTCGGAAAGATTCTTTCTAGGTCAACATTATTAGCGACCTCAAGTATTTTTTCCGCTGAAGAATGCGGTAATCCTGAGCAACAGATATACAAGGTGCGGGCATGTTATGAAAGTCATACAAGGCGTCGCAGGTCATTTAAATTTTTTTTTTAATGAGTTTACTGCTTTGTGAAGACATTCAGAAGTAATAATTCTTACAAAAAGCGAATCAAATTTACAATAAATAATATTTTGAAATACTATAATTATGGATTAATGGTTTTAATTCGTAAAACAACGATACATATTTTCATTTTCTTATATTCTATTAATCGAACACATTAACAAATTAATTTATCGGTTTCATTTATAATATTAAAATTTAAAATAACCTTTATTATACTTTAATGCAATATTTAATATTTAGACAGCAAATTTAAAATTATTTTTAATTTTATTTCAAACATTAAACAATAATAAAAAATATCCAAACGAATCGCTTACAACGGAGATGAGTTTGTATGATTTTAAGATCAGTTTTATTACATACGTCACTTCATTAGGTCATTGCCTCTTCAAACGTCACTAATTTTTAAAACAGATGAATTTACAAAAGAAGTTTTATTTTTTTTCGGTGGCAACACAGCATAAAAATCTATTTGTTTATACTGCAAACACTTGTAAATTAATAACGCTCATAATGCTTAATTTGACAATTCAAAATTGTACTCATTCTTTATTTAAAATTTTATATATAATCCGAGGTAAAATTAATAGTAAGTATTATTGTAGTATAAGTGGGTTCAAATTTCTTATAGTGTCTAAGGCGATTAATTACATGTTATTCGTTTATCTAATGTTTGTTCCTTTCTTTTTTCAGAGCCAAAATGCTGATAAGACGTTCGGCGGCCCTAGCGGTCGCCACCTTGCTCATAGGAATTATACATAGCACCAGTTCACAAGTAAGTATTCATTTATAAATCTTTATCATAGTCACATTGAAATACTTTAGTCGTCATCTCACTCTTTCAGTCATAAAAAAAACTAGAAAGAATTTTCATTGTTCACAACAACGATCGATGTTTTCATTCTTTCCAAATATATACCATGTAAATCGCTCTTGTACTACTACTGCAAATCGAGCTATAGTCCGTCCGATTGAAATACACCTACATCTATGCAAATACTTACACAAATATAAGTATGGTTATGCAATAAATAATATATAAAACGAATATATAAATACTGCTTAATTTTCATTTTTATATTAGTCACTGGAATCTTAAATCAACTCTGACATTTAAAACAAGAAGTGAAATATTTTTTCTTGATAAATGCAAAACACGTTTTGCTGCATTTGTTCATAACGAACTGGCGAAATAAATATATTATAAAATAATCACTTCTAGGATATATCGGACACACAATATCATAATTTCAGACAACTTCTAAAGGCTATTGCGAATTATAGAAAGCTTTTGCTTTCCGTCATACAAATATGAATGTTGTGGCCCTCTTTGAAACCCAAAAATAAATTTACATATTGCAGTATTACCAGATAAAAAAAATGTCTATTATTTCGCTACTTTTTATTAATATCTAGCTTATTTCCAAATGTTTTGCGGCATCAATATCATTTATTAAAATGTAATATATTCTTTATAAATTATTTATTTCGAATATATTGTATTGTTGTTTTGGTATATAACATTGTGAGATATGTGTAATAAGTTATGTACACTATAAGAATGAAAGATCAAAAGTTGTTTGGTGAGTGGGTTAGTACGTATCCATTCTTTGATTTGTCGAAATAATTTTTTTTTTTGTTTCAATGAAAATCTCTTGTATTTCCAACTATTCCTTACTTATGAAACTTAAAACGGTGCAATAATTTTCAAGTGTTTAATTAAATTTTAATATCTTTTATATTTTATTCTGCCTTTCGTACTGTATCATTTTTATACGTGTTACGAAATAGCTGACGGGATGGCGTCGTAGAATAGTTCTCCGCTCTCAATAACATTAAACTATAATTCGTTCATTAACGTGCTTGTTGGGCTTATAGACCTCCGATGACAAATCAATCGGCATTTGAGAGAATGTGACCGAGTGTCAACCTTGAGCGAGCTTGATACATATTTTATTATCAAGCGAGTGTAAATACCTGAAAACATTGCTATTTTGAAACTACATTACATATAAAATAAATTATAAATCAATCATGTTATACGTACATATTTTTAGATAGACATTAATTACAATATTCTTTTATCAAATTTTCAAATGAAATGTAGTTTTTTATTACATTGAATGTATCATATGGCAATGAACGCTTTTAATGTGAAGCTTAAATTAACGAAAAGTCCCACTTTATCATTTAAAAAAAAATGTAAAGTAGTCAGTCGCTCTATTTAAATTATTTTGATCCATTTTGTAAATCTGCTGTTTTTATTTTGAGCTAGCTGTACCGGGCCACGTGTTGCTGTGGCTCAGTCTGGTTAAAAGTGATGATGCTGTTTTTCAAAAATAGCATGTTTTTACTGTCAGGCGTGGTATCTATATAATACTATGCATATTAAAACACGTGCGTGTTTTAATGAAACGTTGTGTCAAATTTTCAAAGCAATCGCTGAAAAACTTTCGGAGATTTAGGACGATGAATAAACGAACATTTACATTTTTATTTATATAGATTAAATAAACTCGTTTTTATTTTAACATGTATTAAACCATATTAGTTTACCTTTTACTTGTTATCTTGCAATAAATCTCAAAAGTCTTGCATTTCCGAATGCATAAAAATCAATACATGTCAATCGAGGTTTTTATGTAAGTCAACCGATAAATTATTATTGGAGTGTTGACTTCTTAAATGTTTTCGTAAATCACACCCACATTTTTAAATATCAAGACATTGAGTCATTTTCTTTATGTGTGAGCAATCTGAAATAGCAATGATTTAGACGAATAATTATAATATCCACTTAAAAATGAATTCCAATTTTTTTGGTGAAAATTATCTTGAAGGCTGCAGAAAAAAAATCGATCTTTCAAAGCCATCTTTTTTTTCTACATAACTACATGATATTTGTGTTTATTTATGGCAAAAAAGACCTTATAATTCATGGAAAAAATTGCGAGGATAACTAAATGAGTCGTTTGTAGTATACAATAATATGAGTTATCCACCATCCTCATTAAAAATGAGACTAATAGTAGCGTAAGCGCTTAGTATCCGGGGAATGTGGATTCGATTACCATACTCGTATCTGCCGGATTTCTTGAAATCTAGGAAATGCAGAATTGAATCCTCATCAAGTAAATCAATTATTTGAAAGCCAATTTTCGTGGAAATCAACCTGCTACGGCCTGATATTGTGGAAATCCGTATACTCCACTATTGAAGCGGATATCTTCACACTGTGTAGATCCATATGCTCTACTTCCGGAGTGAACGTGGAAAAAATAGATACGTATATCTACAATATGAATGATTTAAATTATGGAAAAGCTACACGCAGAACATTTTTTTTTAATAAATATAATAATGTAAAAGAGAGTAAGAAGTTACGAATATTTTTTTTAATTTTGGTTTAATTTTTCATAAATAACTTTTTTCACGTTAATGAAAACATAGCTCGTGTCAATTTATATACATTTTTTTATGTTTTATCTTCACTAGGTACAGTTATTATATATTTATTTAATGTATGACACAATTCGTAAATTGGACATGCTCGTCGAACAATGAACTAAAATGTTTGAAAGCTACCAAAATACGTGAAGTTAATATTGAAATTCCACACAAGTAATAACAATTTGATACAGTTCGTTAAGTATGTGATCTGTGCTCCAAATTGCCATGCCCAAAATAATTTATGAGTCTTCATTACCGAGGTACAAGAAGTCGTGCGGGATAGTAATAATAATATGAAAACTTTCTTTCTGTTTTGACCACAGAGCATCGATTGTTCCTCAGTTGACCACCTTGATCGTAAACCTCGTTTGTTGCCATTGTCAAATTTCCACTTTCGATGTGCGTTTTTATTTCGACTTACAAGGTAGATTATTGTGAAACAATTAACACTTGCGTCTGAGATCAATTAGGTCATTTATTATTCTGTTCATATATTTTCTAATCTGCGGCTAATCACAGAATGTGTTTCAAGTAAAAAAACAACTTAAAACCTTAATGAATTTAGGAAATAATCTTGATGAAAACAACTGCATCTCTCCTTTAATGATTGTTTATCTGAGCCATCACGACATTACTATCTTGATCCTATTTTTTACAGCGACATGGTAAAATAATTTTTCGTGATTGGATGGTATTTAAAGTAAGTTTGTGAAAAGTTATAGTGTATATTTTTGCAACTTTATATAATTTGAACTATTGTTATTTGATAAGAATAAGCATATTGTATTTATACTCAAAACTTTAGTAAAAAAAAATCTTTATTTTTAATTTAGTTTTTGAAGTACTTCAATCAACAGCTTTTAATTTAATATATAATTTTTATTTGATTTGATACAATAATTTTTAAAAAATATCCAAAATATAGCGGATTCAATATTAAACATTATTATACCATGTTCCCTCCCAAAGTGGAGCATACGAATTTACAGAGTGGGAAGATATTCACTCCGAAAGTATATAGATATTCGCAAAGTGAATCTTTCATGTGAAGTGGGCTATTTCTCAGAAGAATTATTTGTTAAACAATGCCGCAACCTAATGGGTATTCATTCTTGCACTTTTGGATTTTTAAAAAATCCGACTGATTTGAGAATTGAACCTGCATTCCTCGGATTGCTAAGCATGCACGCTAACCTCTACGCTACATCTACACTTAACTTTTTCAAAACTGTTTTCTTCAAGAGGCTAAGAGGTAAGCAAACACAGGTGTCCTATAAATTATGGGATCGAGTCCCAATTTAAATCAAAATTGCAACTAACCATTAGCTGACATCAAATTTTCATAAAAAAAGGGTTTCTTTTAAGGATAAGTCTTCACATTGTGAAAATCAAAACAGGATTCATTGGAAATCTATATTTTACACTTTCCGAGAGACTTAGTAAAAGAAAAACTATATTTATGTAGCAATGAAATTGGATCACATTTTAATGGAAAATTCTTTACAATTAATTCAGATTTGATTGCTATTAAAAACATTTTAATATACACTTGATATAAATTTAATCATTTACTTCTTGTGTATATAATATTACTTTTGATATTTATATCAGCCTACGATTCATAGTAAACACAGGTGTTTTTTTAATCAAAAAAAATAATGGTTTCACATATGATATAAACAATGTGAATAAAGAATACCAATCTTTTGTATTGGCATCCTACAAACAAAATTCATTGTTATAATGTTGCTTCCTCTTTCGGCACAAATAAAATTATATGGGTTCATTCAGGTCACGGTATTTCTTCAAATCCCATCTATCATTTTCAACCATACATTCACTCTCAGTTTCATACACTGTGTCTTTTCAAGTATGAAAAAAACAAAAAAAAATATTCATTCTACTCAATTACATTCACAGATAATCGAGTTAATACGCCGCAATAGTGTTTTCATTTAAATACGCGTATATGTATTGTTAGCCCTGAATAAAATAAGGCGTCGATATAAATAATTAAGCTGAAACGAGTTTTTATTGTGTACAACCTTGTTTATTGAGAAAAATAAATGATATATAATTTGTAACTTTCAATTCAAATTTGTGAACGTTCACTTAAATCGGTATTTAATTTATCTTAGGGAAACGCTGTTATTGTATTTTTTTAGACATAGCATTATTGTATTTATTTGCTAGTATTGTCTTATGTACATTTTATTTATAGCAGTAATTCAATGTCACGACAAATCAAGTGTAGCACGATCCTATATATAACAGCAAAAAATTGAACGATTGATACGTCGATAATTCTCTTCCATAACCGAAAGGTTAGCGTACGCGCTTTGCAGCCGGCAACTGCAGATTCGGCTCCCACAGCTGCTGGATTATTTTAAAATCCATAGATGTAATATTGTGAGCTGGATTTGATAGAAAATCATACTTTAATAGCATAATTTTGCAGTTATAACAGTTACATATTACACGCACCTTTATGTGCTCAAAAGAAAATAAATTGCAAGCAATTCTTTATGATCTACGTAAATCAAATGTTTTTTCTTTTTCAAAACTTTTTTTACTTAGATATAGTGAGAATAAAATATTAAGCAGATAATAACTATTTAGTAATTGAGCTTAAAAGTCATTGCATCAAATGTATCTTTAAAAAATATTAAATAAATATCCATTTCAATGAAATACATAATTACAGATTTGGGTTCCCAGTAAAATATACGGTTACATTTGAATAACATTTGATGAGATTTTTCTTCCCGGTAGTTTAGAGGTAAGCGTGAGTGCCTCGCAATCTGGGGAATGCGAGGTTGATTCCCACAGGTGTCACGGATAAAAAAATCAGTAAATGCAGGACTAGGTGCTCATTAGGTTGAGCAATTTTCAATCTTCAATTCTTCACATTGCAAAGATTCATACGTACTTTACTTTTGAAACGGATATCTTCACACTGTATATCCATATGCTCTATTTTCGAAGCGGACATGGTTTAAAAATATATATGTGATGCTCACTATTCTCTAGATTCGAAGCCTTTTTTTTACTGTATTGACTATTTTTCTAGATCGAATTATGCATTAGCATGTTGCACATTTTTAATATGTTTCATGTCATCATACGAAAACACATAACTATGTCATGCTGTCATGTTGTGAAAAAAATGCAAATCAAAATCAACTCGCGGAAGTCGAGTGTAAATCGAGACAATGTGCCTTGTTGAATGTATCGTATTTAACAAAGTTTCTCTTTCAAATACAAAAGATTGACATTTTGATCTCGCAAAAATGATTCCATCTTCATCGAATCAATTTCGTATTTTATAATATACCATTTAATAATAGACTCCAATCGCGTTATTGTATAAGAACACGGTGTGGTAACAAAGAGTCTGCTGCTAGGCTCACAAAAAACTGATTGTTTCAATTAATTGAAAGGAACTTCTTCTCTATAATATTTAGTTTTCGTCTATAACTGTGACGGAATAGCTTTCAGAATAGATTTTTCGAAAAGACTTCTTTGTAAGTTTCACCAACATTCAATTAAGTAGCAAAAAAGGATAATTGTAATAACACGTTGTTACCCATCCGTGTTAATATCAATCGGCAATAGAGCATCAGAAAGAAATTGATTAATGTAAAATATTAACTTAAAAAAAATATAATGATACAACTTTATCTTGCTCAATAAATACTTTTTTATATTTCATTTTATTTATTTTTCGCTCGCGGTCAATTCTCAATATTATCCACAAAAATCCTTAAGGTATGGTATAGTTTTTGCCATTTTTAAAAATCAGATTCATGACATTATTATAGTGAGTATAAAAAAAGTAATGATCGGGTGAACTGCGGTTTTAAGTCGCATGGACCACATAGCTACAAATCTAGGAAAGTAATGTCCAACAACATGATAAAGGTTAGAAGAGGGAGGTCATGAATTTTCTGCATTAATATAACTAAATTTATTGATATTGTGCTAAATACGAAAATAATCGGATTGGATAGGGATGAATAAAAAATACTCATGGAAGCCACACCTACAGTAGCTTGTCGCATTTACGAATATGATGAAAATAGCACCTTAATTTATTTTAATAAAAAAGGTCACATAATTATATATCTAAAACCCAGTGAAAATCGTGAATACACGTTGTTTAGTTAAAATGAGATAATCGAAATCGACATGGTTGCACTTACAATTTGAAACTGGAATTATGCTTACTGACTTCAGTCATATGTACTTCCGTTAATCATATTCAATCATTGATATATAATTATATGACTGGTCACTCTTGCAACGGAAATCTTGTTTTTTATTATTATTTCTTACTCCAATTGAATTTAGAGTGTGATCTATCATACAACAACTAAAACTGAGTGTTTCAAATATTCATATACATTGTCTGTAATAGAATACATTATAAAACGAAGCATTTATATTTGTCATAGTCTATCAAAGATTGACTTAAATCTTGCCTTAAAATGCTTTAATTATAAAAAATATGAAAATAATTATAAGTACATGTAAGTTTGTACACGAATTAAGTCAATCAAATACTGTTTTTTATGTATTAAAAAGCTCCATTTCTTGAACATTTCCAAATCTATTCTAGTCTCAACTCTTTATCTTTCCCTCATAATTATAACTATTCGAATTAAATTAATATTACATGTATTTTTTATTTTTTATGAGATAACTAAACAAATCAGTCAACTAATACATAGATTTTCATGGATAAATTCATGTAAAATTTTACACCTTTTAACTAGTATCTATACATTAAAATATATGAAAATTAACGTTTTTGAAAACTATATGGTTTTAAACATTATAATATTGAAAATTGACGTTTGCCCATCTAGGATGTTAAAAATTTATTACCGAAACGTGATGTTCTAATGAAGTGTAAAAAAGTTTCAAATTGAAGCTTTTAGCTATACCAAAAAGTTTATTTTTCACCGTTAGTTTTTAATCAGGCTGTAACACGAAAACCTTGTACTCGGGCAACTAAACTACTTTAAAAATTCGTGACTAAAAATACCAAAATTAAAACTGAAAGTACTTTATTGTGTGCTTTGTTTTAGAGAGGTCACGGGTTTACTTTAAAAGTAAACGGGTTTTGCGTAACTCTCAAAACTATATAGAAATACAACACAATTTTTTTAGGAATTCAACGAACGAATCTCGACAGAAATAAGTTAATACTTTAAAATTGATTCGCATCAATTGATTACGTGACTAATTTTAAACCCCGATCTATTTTTGTGTGAAGTGACTGATGAAAACAATTTATTTTTTTATTTTATAATTATTTTCAATGAAATTAACAAGGTATTTTTTTTTGTTTCAGGAAAATCTTTTCACATGCCCGAACGGTAAGTCAAATAATTTGTTTCTTTTTAAAATAAATGTATTCTGTTTGTACTTTAAAATATAAAGCACTATTAAACAATATTAATCTACGTTTTGCAGATAGTACCCAATAGTTTTTTAGGAAATTAGAAGAGACAAGCAGGATTTAGTCTCTCCAATGGGATCTTCAATAAGTGTCTCTGCGTTGGTTGCTACACTTTTGTTTCATTTGTTTGATTAATTTTCTTGTTGAAGAATGCATCAATTCGCAATACAGCGTGAACTTTTCAACGGGCACAACTTACCGTTACAAAGGAAGCCACAACTCCTTTTCGGCTAACATAATAAAATAGTGTTATCTTCTTTTGGCCTGTCTGTACTTATATATTTGTTTACACTGTTGCACGGCCTTCGTACATTTTATTTTGCGCCCACTCTCTTGTCAACGATAAAGCTGGTTTATAATACAATTGCACAAGTCGAGCGTTTCGCCTTTGAGAATCAATCGAGTGAATCATTCGAGAGCAATGCTCAATCACGGTACTCGGCAATTAGAAGAGGATTTTTTCACAGTCGGATATATGAAACAAATCATTTAGCTATTATCTACGAATAAATATAAACTAATAATATTACTAGTGCTTACCAATAAGAAAACGTTGCTAATTTTCCTGCATTTTAGCACCAACATTTTCTCTTCAACAACGTAAGTTTCACGTGGAATAGATAAATTCCTACGGTGTAAATTTTTTTTTGACACACTATTATTGCCAGGTTACTGTGCGTCCCAGTGGCGTAGCTACCGTGAAGCTGTAGCAGCAGTTGCCCCGGGCGCACGAATCACGATCCTCAAAATTAGAAAGAATATCACATTATTACTATTCGAAAGCTAAAAAAAACAAAAGAAACTGTTAGTTTGAAAGACACTTTTTTTAATCGAAAAAAAATTTCGGAAGGCGTACAGATTTTACTTGCTCTAGGGCGATGGATAAGTAGCTACGCCACTGATATGTGCACATCGTACTTCATGTCGCGAGTTTTAGTCTCACAACTATTTATTATAAAATATATTTTAATTTATTAAATTTAAAAAATGTAGGACTAGGTTGAGCAATTGCCTGACAATCAATCTTAGCGACAATTAAATACTATTTATATTCTTTAAAGAGTATTTATACTACAGGGATATATATGCTTCACTTTCAGAATGAGTATGGTAAAGTTTATAAATATTTTTCTCACATGTACTGGATTCTAGCTAATCAAATGCATGTCGATACTGTAATCTTAAGTAGTGCTTTGTAATAATGCTAAATTGACTAACAATTTAATTAGTGAAAATTACTTTACAAAAGATAAATAAATTCCATTAAATTGCAATTCTACAGCCATTTCAGAAGTCACAACATTACTTAGACTATTTATTCGAGTATGACGACACAACGAAATTATTTCAAACCCAATAGATAAGAAAAATAGTATATATGTAAAAATTATACAACATTTTTTTTTATTAAGTTTCTTGGTAGAATTTCAAACACAAAAAAACAGCCAAATGATATAAATATAGAGTTTTCACACAAGTTATGTAAAATGGGTCGATTACATAATAAAAATGAATGCTAATGATTTCTTTGACTCAGATATTAACATAAATATTAGCTTAAAAACAACACAGAAATAATAATACAATGATGAAACTCTTAGCAATCTTTTATTCTTAAACTGTTAAAAATGTAGATTGGCATCGGTTGTTCATAGATACAGATATCTCAATCGATTTGATTCGGTTTAATTAACCTAACGGATGCCTTTGGTTTGATTTTATCAGATGAGTGTTTGATAGGAAACTAAATTAATTATAATTATTAAAATATGGTCATTATTTTTACAACGGACACAACGTAGAACGTTTACGTAATTGTATATATTATATCACGTAACAATTTCCGATCAAATTATACACTCGTTTGAATTTTATACCATAAATTAAAGTGACTTTTTAAATTGGTATGTATTATAAGCTTTATTACTCGTATTTATGAATGTATTTCATTTAAACATGTTTTTATTTAATTATATTTCGTAAAATAATTTACATACCAATTAATATTTTCGACTGATGGTGCTTGATGGAAATTGATTTTAAATTCTAAATTATTTGAAACTGGTAAACATATGGAAGTTTACCAGTTTTAAATAATTTAGAATTTACATACCGTTCCAGAATTTGTCGATTATTGTAACTAGCTATCTCAATTATTACGAATGTTTCTTAGTAAATCACTATAAAATAAATAATTTAATGCAACTATACTTAGTAGAACTCAATTTTAATTTACGAAAATCGCAATGTTTTAAACGAAATAAGTTTTATAAGTCATAATATCATTGATCTTTAATATTCTGCTATTTAAACAAGTTTATCCATAAACGTATCGGAACAATATATTTGACATTTCCATTAAACCATTCTTACAATAATTTTACCCTATAGCCTTAAAAATAATGTTACGTACGAAATAGCTATCGACAAAATTTATTAATCTGACCGATTGTGCTCCATTATTATATTATTCGTGTGTAGCACTGTGTGATAGATAGCACACGCATACAACTGACTTTCAAACTCTCAACCTTGTTTGTAAATGTTTGTAAATGAAAAAATAAGGCAAAATCAAAAATTTGTAAAAGTTTTCTTGTAAAGGAAAACGAATGAAGTTTTTTGTTTGTCATAAATGTTTAAGCAAAAAGCATTCGACTTCGCAACTAAATACTACAACAGATTGAAGTCAATCAATTTTATGCTAAAACGACGTAGGCGTCCGATTTATTGCCATGATAAAAAAATGTTTTTTTTTTCTAGCAGGAAATTATATTGCTTGCGACAGGTAATACTGAGTCTTTTTGTGACAGAACAGTTTTACTAAATGTCTTTAAATTTTGATTAAAATATTACCCAATCGTAAACAAAATTACTTTAATAAATAAACATATCTGTTTTTATAATCGTATTTATATATTTTTTAGAAAAATGTGTTTATGAGATGAATTAACCTTGGAAATGATTGTATACCATGACCATAATAAAACTCGGGAAACATTTTCACTGACATGTATAAAAATATTTTTTATATTTAATGAATAATAAATCGAGTAAACTAAAATGAATTCTGAATCAAATATATTAAATAGTCCACATATAAATTATTTAAATGTGTTAGAATACCAAAGCAACCAAAGAGAATAGATAAATACGATTTAATAATATATTAACCATATACAAATTGATAAATTTCTAACATTGAATTATTTGTCTACAGTAAAAATAGTGATATTTTTTATTTTAGCGATTTGTAAATTATTTGTTTTAATATAATGTAAATGTGGCACATAGATAACACATCATCTTACCGAGTTCGTAAGTCAAATTTTGGGTGACAAAATAGATATTTGTATAGTTTTATATTGACCTACGAGTATGTGTATTCATTACCCTTCATAAATCAAACTTAAAAGATGATCTTGTTCAGTTTTTTTAAAAAGCTCATTTCCTTAGTGTGAAACATATGGATGGTATTATATATATTTTGTTTTTATCATTTATAAGTGACTTTTTTATTTATTAATATTATTTGATTTTAATGAATCTTATTCTATAAAACATATCATAATATTAAAATATGTCAATATCGATGGTGAATAGTTCCGTTTGACTTAGTAAGTCTTGGATATTTTTGTTAGTGTAGCTGGTGAGCGTTCGCGCTTAGGGAACGTATGAACTTAAAATATCACTAGACTCGAATGGAACCGACAATGAGTTTATCTTTTCGCTTACAACCTATTCCTGTGAAAATTGATCTAGCAAGATACATCTTCATAGTGTTAATATCCATGTGGTTGGCTTTAAGGTGATTTGTTTACTTACACATTGTTTGTTTACATGTTGCTTGACGATGCTAAGAGACGAAATCAGGATTGCAAACAAATATTCACATATTAAAGAAGAGTATTTTTTTCTGAAACTGTAATGTAAGAAATCAATATTTATTAAATAGCGTTAGTGCATGGTATTAAATATTTCATTTTAGCTACTGAAATAGCCAAAGATGAATTGTTGTCGATCCCTTTCTTTCACTCCCTCTTTTTCTCTTTTAGCTCTCCACAAATAGTAATACGTCTGAACTGATTCTCCTATTATAAAAACGAAATTAACTCGTCATATTTCAGTCACCGTTTTACATTTATACGTACGGGGGTTATAATTATTATTGAAACCATCTATCCGTAGATGTAATCTTGAAACTAGTTTGAACCACATACTGGTTTTAAATTGTTGACTAAGGTTGTCCGATGAAATATATAGATATCAAGAATGGGACTCAGATTAATATTTCCAATATAAACATAACCGTGAAAGTTTAAACTCATAACGCCTACTTACTTCACGGTTGGTACAGATATTTAATTACACAATTACAGCGATAAATACCGCTTTAAAACTTAGCACTGGTTAGCTTTTGTATTATATTATATACAACACTCGCAGACTAACGGATTTAATGGTGTTTAAAGCGATAATTGACAATACGCCTCCGTAGTGTAGTTTATGTCTTTTTAACTAAGATTCACAATTACACCTTACAGTAACAGAACGTAAGCTATTCTACTTAGTGCTAGAAATATTAAACATATATGTTTACAAATACAAATATATGTATAATAGATGCAGCTTCTCAATACCGTTGGTTGATGTACGTTATTGTGTGTGTAATATCCATTGGTTCTGATCAGGAATGACTTTTTTAAAGCTCAAAACAGTCCGACAGATTATTAAGCGAACTTAAAAAGCTCTTTCTTTTTTTACTTGTATTTCGGTTCATTCCAGAAGATACAGTTAGCACTGCTGTTTCTTACTTGCATGGCTGCAATCGGTAATTTTAGAATACCCCATTAAAAGAGTTTGAAGTCTGAAGCATTGCCTACCATACCATTACAAGTTATAGAACTAATATCATACGAGTAATGCGTATTAAATATCGCTAGGAAATCCCAACTTATCACTCTAGTCTCGACCGCAAGAAAATAGGCGTCTCTATTTTGCATAATACCGTTAAAACGGTAAACGCGGCACTCATTCCTTCAAACATCACTAACTATAAATAGGTATAACAGTCCACTTTATGGTGGAGACCTAAGATTACAACTTGCCCTAGTCTGCATTCAGCTTATATAAATAATACTACCAAAGCTTTCATGCGTACTTAAAAACACTTAAGTCACCAGTTCATTACTTTAATTATGTGCGTTGAGAAATGCCATGATCCGCATCCATATTATTTTATTGTCTAATACCATGTATACAATAATATTTTGATTACATAAATATGCGATAAATAGTATTTATTGAATTAAAATTTACTTGCTAACTGCACTTTGTAATCTGATTATAAATTGTATTTACAGTTTTCTTTGTTGTTAACAGTGTTATTTCGTTGTGATATCACCAATACGACACAGTTTTTAGTTTTGATAGAACTTTGTTTGAACTAAATTACAATTACTTGTGAATTATAACGTGTGGTGTTTATTACTGAATGATTTGTGGTCTTCTACATTAAATGTATATGAATCATTCTGAATCGGAGATTTTTTATTGGAATCATTTAACTGAATAGAACTTCGCGTGATTTTTGTATTTCATGAGTGACTATCCATAAAATTATACATGATTATTTTATATGTATTTCACAATACAAAAGATCTATGCACTCCCAATTATATTTGCGTATTAATTTATCATTGACGAGAAACATTGAAAATAGATTTATTTCAAACCACAATATTTTAAAGGATACCAGTAAAAGCGTCGATAGTATTGATCTTGGTTATTGAAACAAGCTTTAAAATTGATACGTATCGGAACAATATATTTGACATTTCCATTAGACCATTTTATACTTAGTGAGAAACATATGATGTATAAATTGTTTTAAAAAGTATATATGACAATAGTAATAATCTATTCATACATTAAGCTTTTTCGTGAACATAATTGAACACTAAATGCATTAAAAATACAAGTACAAATTATTTTAATATTTAATATTCAATTCACTGAAACCCAGCGATCGACATGTTTTTTGTTAAGTAATTTATTTTCATTTTCAAATAGAACAGATGTAAGCGAATTCGGGTCAGAACGAATCGTACTGACAGCGACAAGTGTACAGATTTGAGGTTACACGACGGAGAGAAATGAAATAATGTTTTTAATTATGATAACTTGACGCAGTGAGTGGCATATTTTTAGAATTAAAATTGTCAAAAATTGAGTGCACACTATGTAATAGGATTGTAAAGAAATACACAATAAAAATGTTATGTCCTGATATAAGCTGAATTATCGATATAATCTACTCATCTTCTTTCATAAAAACGATAGTTTTCCAATGTTGTTTTCTTAAATAAATATTAATTTTAAAAAATTAAATAGAATTCATACAATCTACTTAAAGCATTGAGGCATTCTTATAAATCACCAATAACACGTTTAATGGCATGTTTACACGAGCTTAGTAACTTGTCGCTTAGTACCTAAGCTGCTTAGA
>JAGVSQ010006781.1:0-15971 GCA_022683975.1 Rhyacophila evoluta | reverse complement strand
ACATAAGCTGTTTTTCATTCCTAAATGCAGGACTATCCTGCCAGTAGTCATGCCATTGCCGAAAGCAACGGTGAAGTTTAACGAGATTGCCTCGGATTTTGATATCTTCCACCTATGTAAGAGTGACGTTAGATGGATGCTATTATATACATTATTAGAATATGGTCAGTTTAATTTACATGGAAACTCTCTTCTTCCTCTTAAACTTATTATTTGCAATGTTAGAACATGTATAAAATAAATAAATAGCTCAAGACGGCCCTGTTTGCAACATACATCCTTTTGAAATAATGTGCATCCTTTTTCCTTTCTACTAATTCTAAGTGCTAAAAATCCTCAACCAACATACATCAATAAAATATTATTAAGTAAGACTTACCTCTTGTGGATAAAACGGCGCTTGCAAAGAAACACAAATGGCATTACAGAAATCTGCAATAGACATAGCTATCAAAGTCATCCATTGTCTTCTCGTAAATTCAAAACCCATTTTTATTTACGTATACTAAACACTTATAAAAAAAATATTATTAAATAAAACAACTATATAAAGTTGTATTTAGTTTATTTGATATTGTATTTAGTTTATATGATAAATTCATAAACGAATTGCAATTATAATATATTAATTCAAAAAAATAATTGAAAATTCTTGAAGTAAATTATTTAGAATATTAAAATATAATACTTTATTCGGTTGTAATAATGTAAATATTTACTAATCGGTTTATTATCAATATAATATAATTATTTTTAAACTACAATATTAAATTATTTTTATTTTTAAACGTTATATTTAACATGACATTCGTGAGTTTTTAAGGGAAAAATGCGCGGTTAAACTAGTTAATTATTGCCTCGTGTATCATTAATTAATTGTTCTTTACTAATTGTTATTAGTTTTATAAATATTGCACGAGTTTTAAATGTGATATGAATTTAAAATCGATTTATTAATTCATGCTTATCAAATTATTACTATGCACTGATTGTCAATTTAATTAATTACATTTTGTTTCCATATTCACACTTATCAAGTCGAAAGTCCGAATGTTATTGGTTACTATTTTGGTCGTAAGTGACACATAACCTAAAAAAATATTTTCTGGCACAATCTGGAACCGCCACGGACAGATTCACAAATGATACTGATGCAAAATGTTTAAATACGACCCGTGGTTCACGGCGTCGCAATTTAAAATGATATGACAGGGTACGGTGATAAGAAATATCATTATTCACCCATAGACCGATGCTCTTTCTTATAGAAACGGCAAAGGAATAAGAGGCCTTCTATATTAAAATTATTCTACAATTAAACTATGATTTTACGTTTAAGGGACCGACAAAAATGTTATACAAGGGTAAAAGTAAATTGGTAGTTTAAAAAATTAAATAACCTTTTGGTAGAACGTGTCTAAGTTGTGATTTTTGAAAAACTAAAGGTTACGTCGCCTTGCCTTTCTACCGTCGATAGTATGATAATACAGTGGAAACCTTTTAACACGAAAACGAAGGGACTGAAATATTTTTTCACGTTAAGTGAATTTCATGTTAAACATAGACGCAAAAAAAATCACCAATGCTTCCTATGTAGTAAAATTAAATTTATTCAATTCTCTACTAAAATTAACACTTCTAGTGCATTGTCAAATATACCATATTAGGTAGACTGCTGACATATGTTTAATAAAAAAACACAAAAAACATCGTTCCAACAATAAATACAAAATTTGTTACTTTCAATACACAATCATCGAGTTGGAGACAGACTGGCCTTATAATTATATATATAAATCGGGATTACTGTTACCCAAAGACGAGCAGTACATGTGAATTATTGTTTGAAAATTGTATATCTAGTGAAAAAATGGTATGTAATAACATCTGGGTAGTAATTACGCGGCTGCAAATGGTACATAAATTGTGTTTCTTCGAATGCAAAAACTTGAGTTGATTCGTGTTTCAAAAAATATTCTTAAGTTAAATTAAATGGTTTTTCTTTTCATGTTAACAGAAAATGTACATATTAAATTACACGGATTTTGTTTGGACCACAGTATTATTTCATCTCCCTGGTAGCGTAGTTGGTAGCGTGCGCGCCTAGCGATTCGGGGAATGCAGGTCCAAGTTCCCATCTGTCAGATTTAAAAAATCCGAAAAATACAGGACTGGATGCCCATTGGGTTGAGTAGTTGTTTGACAAACAATTCTCGTGAAATTCTGCCAAGACGTCTTCACATTGCGGACATCCACATACTCCTCTTCCGAAGTGGATATCTTCAAAATGTGTGCCCCATCCATATGCTCCGAGTTGGAAGTGAAAATGGTATAAAAAAAAAAATATTTCATTCTAACCGATTTTTCACATTAAGCGTTTTCATGTTAAGAGATTTCCCCAATAACAAACACCAGCCGGATGTAACTTTTTCCCCGGCTATTTCGAGATGTTTTATATATGCAGGATCGGATATTCAATAAGTTGAACAGTTGACTGACAACCAACTCTCGTGAAACAATCAATCAAAGTAAGTCTTTACAATATATATACTATTAATCTTCATGATGTTGAGATCCATATACTCTACTCTGGAGTAGACATAAATATCGTTTTTTACGTGTTTTTTTTTACATTAGCGTTTATATTAAATTTAAACGGCCACCCCGCTATGAACGTGTTAAATTTATTATTTGAAGTATTCTCAACGTCTTAAATAAATAAATTAATTCAATTGAAAGGTCCAAGTCTGTCGGAATTATATTTTTGATATTATACTACTAATAAACACAAACCGCTGAATCATTCAAGGAGAGATAAGGCTTGAATTTTTTGGTCTGCCGTTTCTATAATAATACTCAGGGTACATTATAATTTTCCTTCGTTATCTCAACTCAAATTTGGCAACACAGTTTCTAATTGATCAATCACTTATTTACTGATCAAATAATACAAGAAGATTCATTATTTAATTATAGTAATCGGATGTGCATATCGAAAATTTTACAAACAAAAGACTTCAATATCGCCTATATTAAAACAAATACCGGCTGCATACAACTTACTGGCTAGAAGTGGTTAGTAAATAAAATAAGGAGAACGTTATCAAAAAAAAGTAGAAGACATCCAAGCCACAATTTATTGAACTGAGTAAAATGAGATTTAAATTTTAAAGAAATAAATGAACATTCAGCTTGACTTTTATATTATTAAGACTGTAATATGAAATTTAAATACTTAAATGACATATACTACAGTCTTTGCCCATAAAACCTTGGGGTTGGTTATATTTGGTGTATTTTTTATTTATGATTAAAACGATATATCGTCCATTAAAGCGTACATTTATTGAAAAATTATTTGACAATTATTAAAACTTAAAATGGGTATAGTCAGAATATTATTTGTGATTAAGTAACGTTATATTCAAACTTCAAAGCCGAAAACTTTTAAGCCACATGGATGTTTTGCATATATTATTATTTTTGTAAATTTTTAGTATGTGGGTTAGAAAAAACAACGATTACTTCTTTTGTGTGTATATTTTTGATTGGGTGCCATTGTTGTATTAAAATATTGATATTTGCGAAGCATTATATGCAATAAAATGAAATTTTTCAATTTGTGGCTTGGCCGTCTTCTGCTTAACTACGTCCAATTATCGACGTGGCAAACAAAATCAAAGACAACAATTTTCATCACTTCTATGAAATTGTATCATTGTATTATACATATACTCAATAAAATCAAAGAGATTATCTTGCTTGTCTATTTTTACGACCAGTGGGATTCCGATGTTTTGAAAGAACGTCGGATCCTATCCACAAAATGTCCTCCGCAGAATTAAGGGATGCCGGCAAGACCTGGGAGTATGTAAAGCGACTGGCAGGTGACAGAAGATCCGGGAGCCGTCATGTGAATATCACATATTCCTCGGATATATATATATATTCTTTTACGTCGAGAGTAGCTCATATCATCTGATAAATGTTCTAAAAAATATTAAATTTCGTATTTTCCCCTCTTGCTTACTACTACGTATCTTGTCTACGGGGTAAAGTTTAGCGTGAGTGCTTCGCAATACGAATAATGCAAGTTTGTTTCTCACAAATATCGGATTAAAAAAAACTAAAGATACAGGACTGTATGCCTGTTGGAGTGAGAAATTACCTCCCACCCCATATGCTACACTTTCAAAGTGGATACCTATGCACTGTGTATTTTTATAAGATCCACTTTCGGAGCAAACATGGTATATAAAAAAAGATAAATACGACGTTTGATAAAGAAATACGCGGAATTTTCGTTTTCCTCAAAACAATATTAATTTTGTCCCCTTCAAAATAAATACATGATAGATACAATATCATCTAAGACAAGTTTTAATAATATTTACTTCGTGTAAGTGTTTCAAAATAAAATTAAAGTAAATCAACTTATAAAAAACAACACGCTTATTTTGTTTATAAAAAAACTTGTAATTTAATATTAATATTCAGATTTTTAACGTCGAGTTAGTACAAAATGTTGTTGATTGCAGGATATTATGATACAATAAATTACAGAATGTGGATACATAGAATTCTAAAGAAGAATTGTAAAAGTTTTCTCAAAAATCTCGCACGTGCTACAAAATAACTACCCCTGCTTTACATCCTGTTGTTATCTCCACGTCTTCAAGCCCTCTCTGGCGTATACCGTGCTGTAACAAGCACAAGCTGTATTCAGTTATACCGACGTTAGAGATAAAAATGAGCTGTATATCATTGTCAAATGTAAAATACATAATAATATAATAATAATAATAATAAAAAGCTTCATAGCTTTGTACAATGTTTTCAAAGACTTACAAACCTTAGGTCAAACCCTCACAAGAGTGATCGGTAGATTATATTCATTGCTATATATTTGGCCAAGAGTTTAGCGTACGCGTATCATAGTTGAAGGTTGTGAATTGAAATCCAACTGCTGCAAGGAAATTTCCGAAATGTAGAACTGAATGAGCAACATTTGACTTTCCATTTTGCTGAGAATCGATTCACGTGAAAAAATCTATCAAAAATTCTTTAAAACTAACAATCTCTATATTACGTTTTTCGATTAGTCATTTTCACATCGTGTAGATTCATATGCTCCACTTTCGAATCGGAAGTACTAAATATATGTATCACGTGTTACTTGAAATAATAATTAAATAATTGATACTTACTTCTAGTTGGACTACGACAAAGAATTTCGCGTGTAAAATATATTTTGATAACCGTATACTATGAATGTAAATGTCTTCGAGGATAAAATAATAATTTGGGCACTATCCACAGGATGTATTTAGGGAAGATTGCATGAACTAGGAAGAGGCAGAACGGCTATAGAGTAACAAAGAATCCTGGAGGCGCCATGTGACCATATGCTCCTGATCAGCTATGTTAGAAGAAAATCATTGAAAAATACTTTATATTTTTCCATCATGGTGAACTCACCGCCCGGATAACCCAACTCTACTAAATCGAGAGCTATGCTTGATTTATTGCTGTCATCCGATTGGTACGCTTTTATGCCATGTTATCGATAAAATGCTTGGAGTCATTAACAAACAATTCACCCATAAAATTTGATGTATAGAATCTAGAATCCTAATTGGTTATTAGTATAATTATATATATTATCAATAACATAATTGCTGGAGAATTGTGCAAATATCATTTTTTTATATTTGATTTTTCAAAAGAAATAACGTTCATGACAACTTAATAACTTGTATACTACACAACACAAATTTTACAGACGACGAAAAAATTCTCTTTAACCACTATTATCACATCAAACCCCATTTATTTTTTATGTTAATATTTAATTAACTAATATTTTAAATACAGAATTCATTTTAATATTGAGAGAGTTTTTTCATCTCTTGTATTTTTTTTGTTCCTGTGGAATTGCTTTGTTTGTTTCTTCTAAACTTAAAAAGCTTTAAAAGCTCAGGCCAAAAAATATGTTTTAACTAATATTTTTTTGTTTTTTTTGTTTTGTTATCAGCAGTCTCAGATTAAGCTGGACAATTCTGAAATTGACGTCCTATGTCCTGCTTCAAATATTGTTGTATAAACTCTCCCAGAAATAAAACGATTATCTTAGACGTTCCGAATCCAATAAGGTTTCCTTATTTTTCATCAATTATCAAACTTTTAAGCCGTCTATACTGAAAACGCGGACCTTCTTTCTGGCTACTGATATTATAATATGCATTTTCACAAACTTAAATGACACTTGTCCCACATTATTTTTTTTAACGTTGGCAGCTTGTTCTAGACAGCTAATGATACGATCATGTTGGCTGCTTGAAACTTCTTAGTTGAAATAATTCACGTGTTGAAGTCCTGTTTATACTATTTATATAAAAAATATTGGACATGTCCGAGTCGCTTGTAATTTTTTTGCCACAGTGTATAACGTTTGGCGAAACATCAATCAACTGACGTAAACAAATAAATTATTACACTGTAGACATTTATACATTCTTAGATAATGGCACAATTGTAACTTAATTTTTAATAATTGTTTATGAAAACAATTAAATTATTAATATTTATTTGCTAATACACAACGCATCACATTGTTCAGCGCATTACATATCTATTATTAATGAATATATCCTTTACGCAGATATGATATTATATATTTTATAAAAAAACATGTTTTAATTCTCGTATTATTTATAGAATAACCAAGAACCAGTGCTGCGCTATGGGTAGAAGGCATCCTTGCACAAAAAGTTATTTCGTCCCCGCCCCTTTCAAGTTTTCTGTATTCACAAAAATTAATAACTGAGTGAAATTTACATTTAATTTAACATGCATAATTACAACTTTCTAGTTCTCTTCTAAAATAAACACGTAAGTATTTTACATTTATATAACACGACTGTGGAAAGGATAAAGGATGTAACACTCAGTTTTTTTCAAAGAAGATTTTTTTCGATAATTACAGTGTATATAACATTATACGCGTTCTTTAAAAATGATGTAAGCTATTGATGCCGAATTAATATCTTAATTAAGCTTTATTGTTTGAAAAAGGAGGACCAGTGAAATTTGTGACCAGGAAAAGGGACTTCCGCCACATCAATTTTATTGTTTTTTCTTAAATAATTTATTAAATTAATATCAGATTAGGCAAATAAAACATTAGTTTTAGTTTAGCACTTCATGCACTTAAATCTACATTTTTGTGTTTCCTGTAAAATTTATTCTTTGTGAATTACGTCCTTTTCTCTTTCCACAGTCAATATGATCTTTGAAAATGGTATGGTGAGATTTAATAATTTTCAAAAACCCTAGAAAAAAAATCTGTTAAAAAGATGATATGTCCCTGGTAGTGTATAGGTTAGCGTGTAGCGACTCGCAATCTGAGGATCCCGGGTTCGATTCCAATATATGTCAGATTTAAACAAATCCAAAAATACAAGGCTGGGTGCACACCGAGGAAAGTAATTATCAGGCAAACAATTCTCGTAATAAATAATCTGTCAATAAATGTCTTTACATTACAGAAATTCATATACTTAATTTTGAACATGACTTGAAAATATATTATATATGTTATTTCTTATACATAAATATTTAGTAGAAAAATATGTTTCTTTCGTAGCCTAGAGGTTCGGAGTCGGATTGCATTCTCATAACTGTCAATAATCAAAAACAATCAATTCTCACGAAAAATATATGTTGACATATCTTATGAAAATGCGATGATCCATATACTACATTTTCTGGTATGGTCATGTTCACAATTTTGAGATCCATATGTTCCACTTTCGGAGCAAGCATGGTATAAAAAAAAAGCTTATAAAGATAAAAGGGCATGAAGTTTGCGTTCTTTATTGTTTGTGTAGATATAATTCAGTTAATTTTAGTCTTTCAATATTAGTACAGATATTGAATATTATGTTACCTAATAATGACAATACTGCTGTTAATGTTACGGAAGATAATCAATAAATTGCGATATATTTGTAGTGCATTTATATTGTTATTGACGCTGTGTTGAACTGGTCACAATAAAGTTTATCGTTAATTGTTTGAACTCTGACCGTCAACGTGTTGACAATATTATAATAATTGATATTGAAGTAACAAGTATTCTGTAAGACCATGCGAATAATATACTTGCACTGCGTTGATATTGTTATATGTAAAGATGTCTACACACGTAACTGCAAGCTTGGTAAGCATGCATAATCGATCTTTCGTACAATCATGTACAAGAGCCATGCCATGCTATGATAGAGAGGAGGGGCCCCAATTTAAAATACGATTTGAATAATTCAATTATCAACAATCTTTACACAAGAACTTTTCTATATAATAAAAAGAACTTTTTAAAATCAAAATGAATAAGTTCTACATAAGAAGTTCAATAAGCCTAACAAAAGTAATGTTAATGACAAATTTCTAATGAATCTATATTGAATGCCACTCTACACTTTTAGGGGGCGGTATTTTGAAGATTTTACTGAAGACTGCTGAAAAAATCTACTGAGCAGTCCTGCTACACTGGATAAGTATGTTTGAACTAGCTCCAGTTTGCAGTTAGAATACGTGCATGCTTTAGTTCCTTTAAGCTTTGTGCACAAGAGTAAAATGCAAAAGAAGATATATGATGCATGGTGAAAAGACTAATCAATGAAAAGAAAATCCTATTGCCATTTACTTTTATTGATTGAGTTGAAGATATGTCGGCATGATTGGCATAACTATCTCAGAATGAGTGAAGAAACTGATTTGAACCCCACGTCACTTATAATACAATTGATTAAAAAGAAGGGCACAATCATGAAAGATGCTAGATCATCTCACGAAAGATTAACACCAACACTACCATTTCTCGCGACTGGAAGAAGTTATGAAGACCTAAAATAATCAAGCATATTTTTTTTCATTGTGTGTCTCGTCTATGCATGCATAATCAACATTTTACTAACTTTTAAGCCGCGAGTACAGTCAAAATGCTTCCCTTACAAATATCATACACACTCAAGCAGGTTTGCACAACAAGATCGATCGTGCATGCGTGACAAGTTTGCAGTTACGTGTGTAGCTACCTTTATCAGTGAGATGTATGATATTCTACATATAATATATGTTCAAGAGCAATTTGTCTTTGAATAAAAACCCTAAACATGATTTTTCAGTAGTAAAGACACGCATAATAACTCGCCGCTTAAAAAATCTGAGGTAAAAATATTAAAATTTCTGAAAGAAAACGAGTCCCAAAAAACTGGAGTAGGCATTTTTATTTGCTCTCATTAGTAAACCTTGAGGTTTTGAATATGAAAAGGTATATAATTGAATAACGCGTAGAAATTGTAATAATTTACTTTAAAAATGAAGAAAAACGAAGCGAAAAAAATGGTGGTAAGGTTTAAATATCAGTTAAATAACACGTTTCCGTAACCCAACCCAAAATTAATTTGGTGAACCTTATGGAGACTTTGTCTTATCGAATATGAGCGGATTTATAAAATCCAAATTAGTTCGTTAGTTATGCTTTTAATTAATTGAATTCATTTTTAATATAGTTAAAAGAAACAATACGGTTTTAAAATGGTGGTCAGAGTTTACAAAGTACTCTCTGACGATAGCATTATCTTTCGGCAAAACATGATAGGTATATTGTAATATGATCGCCTTTTAACTGATTAAAACAAATTAATTTTACAGTTTCTAAGCATATTATTTTGTTTCGATGATAATTTCAATAAAAAAAAATAAACTCATGCTATTGGAAAATGTATATGTCTTGACAGCAGTGGCGATTTATTTATATGCAAACCAGGTGGCCTCGCAATTGAAGGGGACTCTAAAATGACGAAGAGTGAATCTTAAAAAAATTCGCACTGAAGTAGAAATTATTAAGATAATGTGAGACCTAATATTAAAAACGAGAAACTATGAGATTTTATAAAAAAGTGCGAAAATATTAGTTTTAAATAGCGAGACCTTAAAAAAACAAGAAATCACAAAATTCTGAACGAAAGTATAAACAAAAAATGACCGTGCCTGGGGCATAGGGGCATCATAATTGAATTGCGGCTGGGGCCTTTCAAGTGCTAAATCCGCTACTGCTTAACACATTATCAAGTCCTGCATTTTTGGATTTTTTAAAATCCGACAGACGTGGGAATCAAAGCCGCGTTCCCCTGGTTGTGACATGCGTACGCTAACCTTTACGATATCGGGGAGACTAGGAGAAGAAAATTTATATGTATTTCTATAATTTTAAATATTTTTCTTAGCGCGCGTATTTCATCCTGTAAAGATTTGTGTTCAATCATTATAAAAGTTATGCTTAATCATTTTAAATTATAGCTTATAACATTTGTAGACGAATGCTGTTTTCTGATATATGATCTACGTGCAATTTAACATGACATGTAAGTCCTAGATTTAAATGATGGTAAACATGTTTTCATTTGACATATTATCAAGAAAAAAAATTTAAACAATTTTTTTAAACTAAAGTGTCCCTTGCCAAAACTTATCACCTAATTTTAATACAAATATGCTTGAATTATAGTGGTATAAAATAGTTAGAGGCAGCCATTAGAACCATAATCTCACTACTTTTCTTAATGCAGATTATAATTATTTTGCTATCGATTGTTAGTTATTAAAAATCCCGTAATACGCTCCAATCGAGGAATAAGTTGCCAGCATACAATATATTAATACAGGGGTCAGATTTTTTTTTGAGAAACAGGCCGAATTGAATTTATTAAAAACATGAGTTGCCGAGGGATAAAATATTCTTCTTGAAATCCTATTAGAATATAATTATTCTGAAATCTCCATTATTAAACTAATTTAATACCTGGTTACCTGAAACAGTAAATAGAAACTCCCTACTACATGGAAGACCAAATCACAATGCAAAAATCGTTATCGTGTGTTCATAAAAAAAAACATAAAATTTTATAAGATTAATATTTCATATGGTAAAAGTCGCAACAGGATATCTTAGTGAAATTAGTCACGAAACTTTTTGCAAACACATTTTAAGTTGGCAGTATCAAACACTCATACACTTGTCATCCATTGACGTCTCAAAGATATATGCGCGAAGAATTAATTGAGAAAACATAGTAATTGTCATGCAAAAGCTAGCATACAATTTAATAAAAATGTTCTCAAAAAGAAAATATGCACACATTATAAGCAAATAACGATCTTATTGTGAAAATAAATAAAATCATAACATGAAATTAATTGTTGTCATAATTTACATGTAAAAGTTAGAATACAATTACACGTGTAGCCTGACAGTAATGACGGACTCAGCGTCATGCTTATGCATCACTTGAGATATTGAAGTAGGCAAAAGTATGTGTGTTGTTATATATTTATATATTATATTATTTATAAATAGAAGTTGGGGGCCGGATGAAAATCCAGTCCTCGAACCATAGCTTGGCAGCCGCTATATTGTATGATATATTCTAAAAGAAATCAAATTGAATATATGATATCACAAAAATCTTTCTGCAAGCTGTTTTGCATTTTTTTGCTTTCTGGATTGGTTTATCAAATATTCTCAGTGCTTGTTTAAAAAATAAACCTAGATAATTTATGCAATATTATGTAATGCAATTCTATTCTTATTTGAAACAGCGATAATATAACTTCAAAAAATAGCTCAGATACCTTTAGTATTTACGGAACTCATCTACCAGTCAGTTGCAAATGGTGAAAATAAAGCACTTCTAATATTGTTTGAAGAAATCTATTTTTTATGTGACAAAATATATTTTAGGTCGTCCAATTAAGTTCGTAACGAAAATTTTCGCAAAATCAATTATTCAAATCATTTTAAATAACTTCCAAGGCTATTTTTATAGTATGCACAAGGAAATGATAAAATATCTATACATTTAATTATCATGGACGTGGCATATTTTTATAACACAAAATATAACTAGTGTTTGACATCCGACAACGTAATAGTAACATTTAATAGCTATAAACTATAACCGCTAACTTCACTGCGGTAGATTTCAGCGACATCTTCCGTCAAAACAACTTAGCGTTTCTTTCACTTCCATTGACAATATCCGGTAGGTAGATTTCGTGAATCCGACTTTTAATTTAAATATTTATAAAGTAAATACTCATTGAAATACTGTATTATAATTTAAAACAACCAATTTATGAAGTTGGTGCTAATATAAAATTGCTCCGGTCAATTAAAGAGTGTTCCAATCTAGGATGTTTTAAGATGAAATATGTGTCAAGTTTATAACCTCTGAAGAAGTGCCGTGCGTACACATGTCAGTTTAGTGTTGAATTAATTTTTGTGTATTATTGTAGCAATGGCTGATGCGGCAGCAGCACCCAAACCCAAGGCTTCAGGCTCCAAGCCAAAGCCCGCCGAAAAAAAAGTAGCAAAGCCTGCTGCACCCGCAGCGGTTGAAACAGTAAAACCTGTCAGAATCCGACAGAAGAGGCACGGAAGACTTTATGCTAAGGCTATATTCACTGGATACAAGAGGGGTCTCAGAAATCAACATGAGGGCACAGCTCTCTTGAAGGTAAATTGAAACGTTTTAATAACTTTCTGTAGTTATAAATCAAATTTTGTTGTCCTACATTTTTTGTATTATTTATTACCTTCTACTCACAGTGACAGCCATTTATACCGTACTGTCTTTTGCTTCATATTCTCCATTACACAACTCGTAAGTTCATCCATGCACAACATTTATCTAAGTGATTTTAATATAATAAACTTCGGCCATATCTCATACTTAATAAATGGTTCTCTTGTGTACAAACTATAAGCACATTGCCCTGCAATATACAACTGGTTATAGTGTTTACTTAAACAATTTTTTGAAAGTTAAAATGCAGTTTTATGACACTAGAATTATCGCATGTAGCTGTTCTTGGGTACCGTACTTTTATCCTCGAGAGTGAACTTTAACAAAATTACTCACCATTTGACATGATGTTTTGACATTTGAAACCTGAAGGCAAATTGATTTGTTTTTGTGGACAAAATTTTGACTGATCAATGGTTCTTATACATGAATGGCTGCTTGTTTCAACATGGAAACTCGGTTTAAATCGTTGGCGAATCTGGTTATCTCGTAATATACCTATAGTCTGGGGACTGTCAATCTATGGCGGTGATAAGGATTGAGGCATGTCATACATTAGTCTGTGCGCGTCGACAGTTGTGTACTGTTAGTCTAATTGTCCAATTGATAGGCTTACGTTACATGTTATGATCACATGTGGCCTGCGTCAATGTTAATCTACAGTTTTGGATTGACAGTCCCTGCCATATCTGCCACAGTCTGTTATATAGTGGTTCTCAATACTCAACACAGTATTTATTTTCTATTCAACTATTTGGTTCTTCTAATAGAAAATGACATGCCACTTCAATTAAAAGAATCGGTGCTTCCTTAATTTCACTATACCAAGTCAAAACTGAAGTTCAGTATAGCTGATTAAAATTTATATTTCTTCCAAATCTATTTTTCTATAATGTGTTAACGTTTTAAATACCACTATTTTTTATATAAACATGTATAATTTTTAAACATACCCTTTTATATATGCGTTGTGTTGTATTCACAAAGAAGTATTTCCTTTAAATGTTGTTATTAAGATTTTGGTTATCAAAGGATTTAGGTCAAAGCAGAAATCTCAAGCAAATTTTTATTATTGTTACGATTACATAAAAATTATAAATATAATAACTAGGCATTATCTTTGAAGCAAAAAATAACAATAGTTTGTCGTAATTAGTATTTTCATATATGTATGTATAGAAGTCATACACATTATGTAACTACGCTGACGGATATGAACTATCCGAAGTCGATCAAAAATTAATAATGCCAACTCAAATAAGTCGTCAACAAAATGTCGAGCCCCGAACCCATAAGTAACCAGCATTTCTTGCTGTTAACACGAATAACGATATATACTTCTAAACAATTCAAAGGGTTAGCAGTTTTATATAATATTGCATATTTTCTCAGTTAATTAATACTTATTATTTCTATGAATATTGTCAAGCCAAGGCCTAATATTACACACAAGAAAATTAAAGTAACCAGTATCAATTGTATATTTTGAAATTAAGTTACTATTGTAGATCCTTATTATATATAATATTGCCTTGCAAATTGTTACTGATTCAGAACTAGTGTAGATCTTTTATAATACAGTTTTCCATAAAGTGCTGCCATTCTCAACATTGTAACCTTTTCTACAAAATGTTACTTGATTTGCAGATTGAAGGTTGCCGTTACAAGGCAGACAGTTCATTCTACGTTGGAAAACGTTGCGTTTTTGTATACCGCGCCAAGAAACGCACTTGCGTCCCTGGGGGACCCAAGGGAAAGAAGACCAAGGTCCGCGGAATCTGGGGAAAGGTGACCCGATCCCATGGAGGCTCCGGCGCAGTCAGAGCTAAGTTCAAGAGGAATCTGCCCGCCAAGGCTATGGGACACAGAATCAGAATTGTAAGATTTTATTGCCTATTTTACAATCGATACTGCTAGTCAAACACATGATAACTGAAAATAGACGCCAGTATGAAAAATCTATATATTTAGAATAATCTTGATAAATTTTAGACATAGTCTTGTCTTTTGTGCTCACATAGTATTAAACTTCTTCATCTCGAGTATGTTAACCTAATTCAATATGTGAGACTTTTTGGAAAGTCCAAAGATCATCCGTCATTCCTTATTTATGTATTATTAAATAATTCATGAATAAGTCCATCGAGAAGAGCCTTCACATTTTAGAGATAGATTCATATACCTCACATTCATTACTGGACATCTTCACATCGCTTTTATTATTACTATGATGCTTTTGACATTTGAAACCTGAATAAAAATAATTCATGTGGACAAATTATTTAACTGAAACGTATCACAATCAAATAAAATGCCTTTCAATTGATTTTTCAATATTTCTGATTTGTTTTATTTTTTCTTTTTTAGATGCTGTATCCATCAAGGATTTAAGTATGTTGATTGTAATTAATTTTTAAAATAACAAATAAAAAAATATTAAAAGCATACTTTTGTTTTTTATTTGATTCCTATTTTATTTAGTTTGTGGTAGCCAAAGATAAATTCACCATTACTTCTAAATCTCCAGAGTTATATATTTATTGAAATCCTACAGCTGCACTAAAAGTTACTCTTTTATGAACATCTTGGGATGCGAGGGATATATTCTAAGAGTGGGATAAAGTCTTGACAAGCAATCCCTGAAAAAATATGTATCAAAATAAATTCGTTATATGCAGCCTTTGCAGCCTTGGCGGTGATTTCCCCTTTTTTATTTTTTATGTTGCATATCGAAGAAATTATAATCGCTGGCTTAATAGCCAGGGGTTTCGAAATATTTTAATAGTTTTTATCCATACACCGATAGCGTTAACAGTCTCAGTGTAACTGACAGTCGGTAATTGAAAACTTTCTTTGGAGAACCGTCATAAGATTTGCCACGAATTGGTTTTAAATATTGCCAAGTAATTAAATCCTCTAATAAACACAATTACTGAGTGGCCCATTCTCAAGACTGGCCGACACTGGTCCATTCGACTTAATATCTTTGGAATTGAGTTTCTTCAATCATCTTGTTTGTTACAAAATACTTCTTGATAACACCAGGCTTATCTGATATTGTAATTGGCATCTGCTATGGCTATTAAAATAGTGCTAAATGTTGTTTATTGTTATGTGAAACGGGTAGTCAGTCACCATCTATCTTTCTCAGATCAGTCCCGGGTAGTGAGGGAAATTCCAAGTGTCATTGAATTCTTTGACCATTTTCATAATTTGTCTGGTAAAAATGAAGGACAACGTCCGCAATTTTGGAAAGATGTCTGAAATTAGCAGCACAAAACGCTCGCACACACTAATACACTCACACGCATTGGCGTTTCA
>JAGVSQ010006780.1:0-15972 GCA_022683975.1 Rhyacophila evoluta | reverse complement strand
TTTTTGATTTTTTCGTCATAACTATATGTATATCGTGTTGTTAACGTATTAAACTCGTAGTTTGTAATGTTACAACATGTAATAAATGAAAAAATAAATAACGGGTGTAAAGACATGCCGGCATGTGGATTTTAAAATGTTTCTTTGTAAAATTAGATCGATATGGGTTTTGTATTATTTAATAAATTGGCAAAATCAGCAACAATTTAAAGTTTAACGTTTTGTAGTTTTTATAATTCAAACATAATAAAATATTATTTATTTATGTATGTTTTTGTAGACTGAAGTTCTCGTGAACTGATAATAGTAATTAAACATCATACTCTAAATAGTGAAAACAATCTACAGAAATATTCGGTGAAATATTATTATTATTTATCTTTGAATAAATTAAACACAAACGACAAACACAATCAGCGGCTCGATATTAGAAACGAATATACAATGCGTTGTTATTTATGCGAATTGCTTTGTTTCATAAATTTTGGAAATATTTACCTAAAATTTATATTAATTTCAAATGTACGAAAGATAAATAGAGATTTCAAAATAAAGCTAAATAGATAAATGTTATTACATTTACTCCGAAAAATAAACAATAATTTAAATAATTTTGATTTAATAACAATTGAAAGTATTAAAATAAACTAAATAATAAATATTTAAGTCATATAAAAAATCTACTGAAAGCTCTTGCAGTATACCGTCTTGTAGTAAAGTTGCGAATTCACTTAAGATTTTTTGATTTCTATTTTTTCTTAGATCGTAAAAGTCTAAAATCGGCATGCCTGATTATACACACATGGCTTTTGCAGTATATTATAGAAGATAAATTATTTATACTCGTTGATAAATCATCAACCTTTGGTATCAATCCACCGATGTATGATTATTATCATCTGTCATTATATAGACCTGTCATAATATTACGTATTTCCGAAGATTTTAGTTATTTCCCAGTTGATTATATATTGTGTTTTAAAACGTATTGGACCTTTAATTCGATATAAACCTTTCCAAAGTGAACTTTCTTGGTTTCTAGATATTTTTCTAGATATTATATGAATACATGCTTGGCTGTTACAAGCTGATGTGCATGCGTGTACCGACATTTTCATTGTAGCACGAGGTGTGTATGATGAGGCACCATTTTGTTTGAATCTCATGTACACTACTAACATCTACAGTACTGTCTCTAAAATCTTCATTAAATATGGCCCAATGATGTGGCCAGCCCAAATGGCGCACCAACAAATATTTAATGTTCGTTGTTGTATCATTTGAAATTTTTCAGTGCCCCAATGTTGGCTATTTTTTAAATTAATAATACGAGCCAAGTCAAAATGTGACTTGTCGATCATCATCGATTATTTTTTCCAAAAATAGAACAAAATATTTCAATAATTTCAAAACGTTATTGCGGCATTAGGTACTCTACAATAAATTTTTACTGACCAGTCTCCGTGATTGTGAAATATGAGTTGAGCAATGACAGCCAAAAAAAAAAAAAAAGTGAACAAACAAAATTGGGCTGGAACAAAAAAGGCACCCTGTACTATATATATATTTATTTTTGCTATATTATTTCTTAAAAAAATGGCAGTGGACACTGTAGATTATTTTAAAGAAATAATAAAATGTTTACCCAGATGTCTAAATTGTTAATATTAATCAATTTCAAGCAAACTCGAAATTATGTACAATAGAAGCTTTTAGTGTGCAAAAAAATTGAAAGTTTCCCAATGTATAAAACTAAAAAAAGTCAAGCTTTATTCACATAACTTTCAATTGCAAAGTATGAGCACTATTCTCACGGCCACCGGAAAACATGAAAACCATAAATAACATAAAACTATTTTTCTAACCTAGTTTTTTACCACCAAGTGATATTAAAATTTAAAAATGGAGCGTAGAAATAATTACTCTGATCCATCTAGAAATACTAACGTAATTAATTCTTTTGAATTCTCCTCATCTTAAAAAGGATTTTAAAAGCTTTCGCAATGAATTGTAGAGACTGAAATCTTCATCATAGTACTAAAGCTGATGAGATTTTTTATATAAATTTTTCCGCTATTGCACGAAGCTAAGTGCTTAAGATTTCAATTATTATTCAAATACTGATTGCCAGAAAATTAGCCTTACTAATTTAACTATTTTACACTAGAAAAAGTATTTATGTTATATTTTTTTACATCTTAATTTATAAGGGCTATATAGCTGGAAAGTGTGTTCATGCTTAAAAGCTAAAAAATGTAGATTTACATCATACAGCTACAAGTCTTAAAAAACTCAAATATACAAGTCTGGGTGCCCAATTCATTAAAAGATTATTTGCCAACCTATCCTCGTAAAATTGACTATCGTTACGTTATTTGAAGACTTCTTTGCGTTTAAAGGATATTCGCTGCCAAAGCATATGGATCCACACGGTGTAAATAAATCCACTTCGAAGGTGGAGTATATGAATCTCCGCAATGAAGACGTCTTGACAGATTAATTTTTACGAGAATCGCTTGTCAGACAGTTGCTCAACCCAATGGGCATCCAGTCCTGTATTTTCAGATTTTAAAAATCCAACCAGATGAGGAATCGAGCCCGCATTCCCCGGATTGCTTGGCGTGCACGCTACCAACTACACTAATTGAAGACATTTATATAATTCATATCTAGAATAGGCATCTTCACACTACTAAGATTCATATACTGAACTTTCCAAGCAGACAAAAAAATACTACGTTTTATTACTCAAGTCTTATGTTGGAAAAGTATATTTTTTTCTATGAGATAAATAAATTTTGTCGCAGTTTTTTGAAATATGTCTCCCCAAAGCTCAAGAGGTTGGCATACGCATTTTGCGTTCGGGGATACGGGCTTAATTTCCAAATATGCTGGATTTTAAAAACTGGACTGGATGTATATTGGGTTGAGAAAATCTATTGTAGTGAAAAAAATCTGTCTAGGATGATGTCTTCACATTATGGAGATCTATATATTTTATTTTCGGAGCGGACATCTTATCTTTTTGAGTAGTATCGACATACATGTACGCTCGTTTTTATTTAATTTTTAATTAAATTTTATAATTTATTTAAATATCAATACTGACGTTAAGTCTGTATATAATATAATATATATATGTATAAGATATGACTGTAAGGCGTTACAATCATATCATTTATTTTTAGGCCAGAAAAAATACGTAAACATTACGAAAACGTTGAGCAAAAAAAAGTTGAATTCCGAATTGTTCCCTTCTGCTTTTTTAATTCAGCGAAATTCCCTTCTGATCTTTCGATAATTATTAATAATTATGATAATCATTAATCAGTTTTATGTGTTCACATTCATTCTCAAGTGGTCCTACGATTCCGAAATGAGAGCGGCCGCATGTGATAATGTTATACACATTCTTACCGATTTGGAATAGCTTTTCAGTTTATTTTATTCATTGTTTGGAAATAAAAGAGCATTATTTAAAAATCGGCACATCCAATAGGAATAATTTTACGACATTATTTGAATTGATGGTACTGAAATATTTTAGTATTTAAAACTTGTGTGCATAGCTCACTAACAAAAGAGTTTATACTATGTAGATCCATACATCGTCGTATTACTGGCGAAAGACGTTAAAGTAAAAAAATGAGTTTTGAAATAATCGAGTTTTAATGTTTGAGCTTCTCTGTTGGTTATACTTTAAAGAACTGTCGTAAAATCTATTTAACAGAGAGATTCAAACACTAAAACTCGATTATTTCATAACTCACTTTTTGATATTAACGTATTTTGCCAGTAATACGACGGTATAATAAATAGATAACAATGCTAGCATTTATGATAGTATGACTCACGTAGCTTCAAAACAGTTCAGGTGATGAAAAAAAAAACATATTTTACCAAGATAATTTTCATATTGTAAATATAATATATTATATATATGCTCATCTTTCGTAATGGTAGTTTTAGTGGAATATTAGTATTTAACTTAGGCTTATTATTCGTAGTCCTAATCAGGATCTGATTTGACCTTTCACCCTTTTAATTAGAAGAATACGTCCTACCTACTTTACTTGTCTGAGTTCCGTGACCAGCCTACAAATGCAATCAGGTGCAAAACGTTTTAAATAGGCAAGGTGTGCCAGTTGTTGGCTCGGATCAGAGACCTTTGCTTAAATATTAAGGTGTGTCGTCTTAGGAGAATAGACGTGAAAGTTTTCCGTAAAGATACCTGCTTCATATTAATGTATAAAGCCTTTATGAAAATATATACTTACATTCAATTATCTTAGTATATATAACTTCATTATTAAAATTTCTTCAATTTACTTTTATGATTCATAATTATTTCAGTAATAAAGTTATGATCTAATAATAATCTTACAGGTTTATTCGTTCTTTTCATTAATTACTCAAATAGTAAAAATATATATATTTAATTATTTTAAATACAAATTTCAGCTTAAATGAAGTAAATATTTATTTTTTGCCTTATTCGCTACGAGAGTAGAGTATATGGATCTCAACAGTGTATAAATGACCACTCTAGAAGCTTAACTATACTTATTTTTCGTATACCATGTTCACTTAAAAAGTGGAGAAGGCTTGCGGTTAGAAGAAATCCACTCCGGTAGTGAAGTATATGGATCTCCGCAATTGACAGATTTTTTTTCACAAAAATCGTTTGTCAGGCAATAGCTCAATCCAATGGGCATCCAGTTCTGTATTTTCAGATTTTTTAAATCTGACAGATATGGAATTGAACTCGTATTCCCCGGATTACCACTACGCTACTGGAGAGACTATACATATTATTAAGATCTATCTTGTCAGGTTTTTTTTCAAAAATTTACTCTCAGACAACTATTCAATTCATTACGCATCCTGTCTTCCATCTTAAGATTTAAAAAAAATCAGCAGTTGCTCTAATCAAACCCACAATCTTCGGCTCCAAGGCATGCGCACTAATTTCTTTACTACCGGGGAAATAAGACTCCATTTTAATATTTTATTTCATATATTACCAGTTGTCCAATGATAAAGGTTTCAGGTTTAAGTCAGACAGTTGCAGGATATAAATATTAATTAAAATGCAGAACTGTATACGCGATCGATAGAGCAACGAAGTGAAAGCCACATATTGTGAAAAAAAATCGTTGTAATGTTGAGATTCATACACTCTATATTTACAGTGATTATCTTCACAATATTGAAATTCATTTGCTCTAATGACTCAGTGAACACGGTTGAATGATGATGTATATAAATTTCTAAAATATTTTAAATCATAGACATTAGTTTATTAGATAAGTTTTGATATTCAAGTTCAGAAATTAAAATCCCACACGTACACCAATAAAAAAGCACCCTTCACCTATGTAATAAACATTTTCCACCATCCCTTTCAAGCCATGACTCGTGCCGAGAAAAATAAGCTGGTTTTCCCGTTTATTTTTTTTGTTTGTTTATGTAGGCAAACTTTTCTTCTTTGCCGGCGCTTCAATTAAAGTTCTGCCCGACGCTGCATTGAAAGCACGGAAAGCATGTCGTCGCAATTTGCGAAGACAAATACGTTTTCATTATGAATGGTTAACGAAAGAATTTCCGATAAAATTCTAATGTGAATGCTATTTTGGTAGACATCAAAGTGGTTTGCTAAAATAAATTGTTAAAAAAAAACATTTACACAGTTGAAAGATGTGGATCTAGAAAATTAACTGAACCTTAAGCCATTTAATAATTATTTGAAATTTAAATATGTATTATTATTCACCACTTAAGTTTTCTCTCGTCTCCTGGTTTGGTATTACTTAGGTTGGCATGTTCAAGATTTATTATATTTATCTATACAAAAGAACAGAAAATAAGTGCATATTTCTGTCTACCGCAGAAACTCTCCTTAAACTATGAGTAGTAACAAAATGAAATTTTTATTTATTACTTTTATTACTATCCATAAAATACGCGTGTTTCTCAAAATTTTGAACGTCATTACCGATGGTCAACAAAAAATCTAGTTATATTGTATACATCTAAGTATTTAATAACATTTGTAATAACAGGATTAATGGGATTAATTAAATTAAATTAATATTACCAAATATATTTCAATAAATAATGAATTAATTCCAGAAAAACCCGAGTTATAAATTCAGTATATTATGATATATGAAAACTATACAAATAAACTCTACCTAGCAGACAATTGTTAACATGTTTTGATTTTATTTTAAATATATCACATCTCATTATCCTTATCAACTTTACACTTTCATTATTGTATAAGAAAATATGTTAATTCAATATCGTACTAGCATTTTAATAAGAGTAGTAGCCCTGCTTCACTCGCACTTTGAAAGAATTTCGTGATATATGGAGTCAGTCAATCAGTGAGTGACAGATCGGTGTGTGTGCATACACCAAATAGCATTAATATAAGAACACTAAAATAAAACAATGGCCACAAATAAATAATTAAAAACGTCAAGAATTTTACATGGACTTTATTGAATTGTATTTTTACCACTTTAATTTCATTATATATTTAAAAAATATGTACTATTATCCTACTGATAAGTGATATCATAAATTAAATATCTGGTTAGATGTATCAAAATTATTAATAATACATATTATATCAAAATTGGATACAGTAAACAACTGGGAGAACGGTAAATAACGTATCCCTCTGAAACTTTATCAAATAAGCTTTTAAGTTGTAGAAAGTCCATATATTCTCCATTTGGTAAAGTAGAAATTATCGAAGTAATCAAGAATGTACGATATTGACTTCCATATATTTTCATAATCCATTTTACTACAGTTGATCGAACATACGCAGTTATTCCGATCTGAAAAGCGAACGTTCATCATTGCTAGCTTTTCGTAACTCTATATCCGTTAAACGATAAATAAACTCGTTAATAATTCAGGCCATGACGTTGGTTCGTTACTGCGCAGCACCGGTTTAACCCTTCAGCGACTCACAGATATCTACGTGACATAAGTCTGTAATCAGTTATAAAATATCCACCATTTCCAATGAAGATTTTTTATATATATGTATCTATGTTAATAAATCAATTTATTAATTTAATAATAACTGTAGACTTGGCTTAATTTAATTTAGTTATGAAAAAAAATCATTCACAATAAATTTTCCACCAACCATATCAAATACAAAGGTGTATAATGATTAATCGGTTTTTAATAATATGATATTATAATATGACATTTAATACAATATATAAAGTTGTGTTGGAGTAAGTCTTACTGAATAACATCAGTATGTTTGTTTGACAGCATAAAATCATCATTTATAAACAATATTTTGATAATTATTTGAATTCTCTGATACGCATTACTTGGTTAAATGTATAATAATTGAATTACAATATTCAGTAAATAACTTTAAATTTAAGTGTACAAATGTAATAATCTACATCTAATAAACGTTTGTGCTTTTTAATATCGGTGTCCTAAAATGAACTGACATTTAAAATCCACTGCCATTTTAAAAAGGAGTTTTTACAATTTCTACACGTTGCGCGATTGTGTACATTGCCATAATTTAATCTCAATCTTTTCTAATGACAAAAAAATTGTACTCTAATTTTTCCACAAAAAGCTGCTGAAAATTTAAAATGCAAGCCCATTTAAGAATACCGAGTACAAATATATACACACTTGACTTAAGTTTGGTAATCTTTATAATTGCACACGAACATTGCATAGTAATTAAACAGTATCAATTTATATCTCACAGTTCTATGAACAAAAACAAATGGTTCACATTTTCAAAATAATAGTTCTTATTTAATTATATATTGCCTGAATATTATCGATATAATATATTGAAAAAATATCGATATTCATATGCGTCAAAGAACCGTTACATTGGTACTTATAGTCAGTAACTGATCAATAAATTATGCTTTATGCCAGCATCGTACGAGTCATTGATGCGAATGAGTACCGGCGATTACTAGTATTAATGAGGTCATAGCTGAGTAAAAACAAGAACATGCGAAAAGGTAGTCACGCTATTTTTATCGAACTTTATTCTTCTGTCTCAATATAGTGTAGTCACTGACAATAAAACTGAAAAAGCTCTTTAGTAATCATCTCCGTATTCCATTGAATAAAACATTAGTTTTTCAAAACGTATTGTGGAATTAATACTGCAAACTTTCATGGGGTTAAAGCTAACTGATCGTTTATACTTTTTTACGTTTCAGCGAATAGTTTTTGTAAGAAAAGGTTCTCTTGAGCTTAAAATCGCCTGCGGAAGTTTTTATGATTGTATTTGCTTACCAAAAAAAACTATTGAATTCTAAAAAACTGTCTACATTACGGCACCCAAGAGATTTGCTGTTTTTTTTTTTTATATTCATGATAACTTTTGTTCTTGTAGTATTTTTACTCAACGTAACAATGTATGTTTTCTCATAGTATTTAAATATTGCATTTTACATTATTTGTTAAAAAAATTAACTATACTAGACATCAATTAAATGGTTCTTGAAAGATCTTAAACTATTAATAAAATATTCCAAATTAATATCATCTAAAAATAAATAAATGCACAGTAAAAAAGTGGCACCTAAAAAATAGTTGCTTAAATAATATATGACTAAATATCTATCCCATCGGGTTGAGCAGCTGTCTGACAAACATTTCGTGAAAAATAGTCTGTCAAGTCTTCTTCACACTACGGAGATCCATACATTCCACTTTCAGAGTGAATATTTCCATACTGTGTAGATCCATATGCTCTACTGTGGGAGCGAACATGCTATAAAAAGAAGAAGAAATGATATATGCTTAAGAATGTACAACTTTGTTTGATTGATAGATGCGTTTTTAAAGAAATTGACATGGCGCGAGAATTTGCCACATTTCATAAAATTTACAATAAAAGACATCCGTATTGAATTTAGAATATATAATCATTATATAAAAAAACAGTTTTTCGAAACGATACTTTGTTAGATAATTCTTCAACTCATTTGGCGTATATATCACTATTTGAAATATAAAAAACATTTTTATTTTAGGTAAGGATACGTGATTTAAATTCAAAATCATTGCTATAGAAGAAAAATACAACTATCAGTTTTATATCGCCAGTTTATAACTTGTAGTGTACTATTATCTGTAAATTATAATATATATATACAGTCGAAAGTCAGCTATTCAAATTTTTTAACATATACGTATACGTAGATATATAATATCATAAAATAATAAAATAAGTATTATACCACATAGATTATATGTATATATAACAATATAATATATATTTGTTTTAGAAATTCTTACAATACCAACAAATGCCTTTGTATATTGACAGTATAATACACAATGTGTGAAAAATAAATGGATTATTTTCTGCAAAAGAGGCTTAGTGTAAATTTCATCAGACATTTTCTTTCCCCAGTTTCATCACAACTGATTTCCATTAACAATGCCACTGAGGTTTAGCTTGTCTTTTAAGGTTTAATAAATACAACGAATTTAAAACTGCGTGCATTTAATTATTTATATTAGATTTTGAAACGGGAAATATTAGAAAACAAATTTTAATCTATAAAGATCGACATTGTTCTTGCTACCCCTGGAAATAAGCTTAGATTATGTACTTTAACTGTTTTAGGAGTTTTAATATCTAGGTTTTTGCAAGTGTGGTTTTATTATAAAAAAACTTATCGGTAAATCATAATATCTATTATAAGAATCTGTAATTGTCCTAGAAAAATAAGCCAATGTCTTTAACTATGTTTGATCCAAAAGTGGAGTATCTCGTATCCGTAATGTGAAGAAGTGTCCTAACAGATGTTTTTTTACGAGATTTTTTTAACCCAATGGGCATCTAGTCTTGCATTTGTAGATATTCAAAAATTCTGTAAATGTGAGTATTAAACCTGCACTCTTCAGATTCGCGCACGCAAATCTCTACGCTACCAGGGAGATAAATTTATCAAAAATATATTTTCTGTCGGTGAAGATATTTTGCGCAATAACCTGATAGTAAACTATTGTTCATACGATAAAGATAACACTAAATTAAACTGTATGAATAAACAAACTGTTTTTGTAAAATACTTAAACTAATATCGTCGTATTGCTGGCAAAAAACGTTAAAGTGAAAAAGTGAGTTTTGAAATAATCGAGTCTTAATATTTGAGGCTCTCTGTTAAATAGAATTAACCACAGTTTTTTAAGTTATAATGATTGTACATTAAAACTCGATTATTTTAAAACTCATTTTTTACTTTAACGTCTTTTGCCAGTAATACGACGATGTACAATTATCATTCAATACTACTCTGCACTGAAGTCACGTACAAATAAAGATGTTTTTCTCTTAAAACACTGAAATCACACTCACAATTTGTTTTTATTTGGTATTTTTGATAAACCAAATAAAAATGAGACACCGTCATAAAAACAGAAAAAATATTCCCATAAAAAAATTAATACTTTAAAATGTTTTTGTCAAATATGATTTTACTTGTTTCGTGTAATGATGTCAAATAAAAAGTCAACATCTTTTTTAATCTAGTATTATCTGTTGTTATTTGAACGATTACTAATTCAAGTGTTCAAATTAAATGTAATCAAACCAAAAGCTCTCCCTCAGATATTTAACAATAAAGGATCGCTTTCATTGTTTTTCATCACAATTATTTGTGCTTCTCAAATTCCGTCACTTGCTTCATTTATACTTTACTTAAGTCTCAAACGGGGAGTAAATTTTTACAGGGTCTTTTTATGATAGAAGAGTAACAACCTCGTAAAAAGAATCATTTTCTTTGGTCGGACGTTTCGAAATATTAAGTCATTTTCATTCAAAATAACAAGCTTGAATAAAATGCGTGATGCTTCCACAAAATTGTGTTACACAGTATCATTTGTATGTATATATATATTTTATTTGCTTTCAAGAATTGTCACTATACTTCAGTTAAAAGTTCATTAGTACATTAAATACTATATTAAATCAATCTTTGATAAATGTAAAGCTTAATTCAAACAATATATTATCTTTAAATATAGGCATTGATTTTTTGGCTTAAATACACTTCAGTTCAAATAAAAAAATTAATAAACCAAAAATGTATAATGATTTATTTCCTACTTGGTCTTTGCATCTCTACATACGGTTATATACAAATGACAATATATTATGTAACCTAATATTGCAGCAAAACAAATATAAGTCGAGATTGTCAATTTTATATACGGAAGTAAATTTATTTTAAATATTTATGTTACGTATAACAATACATTTAATTAATAATTGTATTATATTAATAAATAAAAAATACAATTTATCTGATAATTAATGAAGACTAATGATGTAAATCAACAATAATATGATAGTGATTGATTAAAAAAAGATAGCGATGAGGTTAGCAACCCGAAGAATACGAGTTCGATTTCCATATCTGTCACATTGCGGAAACCTATATGCTCCACCTTCAGAGCGAACATGGTATAAAAATTCCGAAGATTAGATAACGCTTAGCAAATTTTAAGACACGCTGTCAAGTAAAATCAATAATCATATCATCACTTTTACATTGAAGAGTAGCAGCTTGATACGTTATCCTCAGTATTCTCAAAAGAATCTATTTCAAAAGCTCAGTTTTGAAGTTATGTTAGGTTAGGTTAGGTTAGGTTGGATTTTAACTACTATTTGTAACCAGTAATTTAAATTTCAATGTAATATTTACAAGTAATAAAGTTACTAAAATACGGATTATATTATAGTATGATTATTTGATAATAGCATTTAAATCGACGGTATTTAGGTGTTTGATGACAGATATGTTATACAAAAAAGGACATTGGAAATATGTGTTTTTAATAAAAGTTGCAGTTAGTAGTTGAAAGCCTCTGCTATTATTTCAAATACACAACCAGAGTATGGTGCAGTATGCTAATGTTGAATGTGCAGAGTAAACCCAAGGCGTTTGTTTTGAACATTCAATATTTGCATAGTACGGCACTTATTTGAAACGTGCAACAGTCCTATGAAGACTCTGCCTCCGCCAAATGACAAATGGACATAATATTCGATTTATTGGAATAGTTTGCCCCATTTCTACCACTATTATAGCATTTAGCAGTATCGATATATCAATATCAATACAACCTTTAAAGGTAGGTGATATTAGTTTGATGTATATTTATTTTTTTACAAATAATACGAATAATCTAACCTAACTTAAGTAATTTCTACAAAGTTTCCATATAATAAATAATATTTCTTTTCAATATCAGAGCTATAGAATACGACCAGCGGAGACCAGGCGTAAAGACGGGTTAAGTAAATAGTGGGCACACTTAGTAGATAACTTTATTAGTACTATATTAATGAATGTTTCTTTCTTCGTTGAATCTTTACAAGATTATAATAAATGGAAGCTTCAGAACAGTTACTTAATCTGATAAACCGATTTACTAAGAAAGACAAAGGTGTTGACTATATAAAATTTGTAAACATTGATGACATGCAAAACACAGAAAATTTCTATTTATCCACATATAAATATCAGTGAATACATATTTTATATCATTGACTCTTCAGATATCTATTTCCTAAATCTTTTTTTCCATTTTCCTAACAAATAAATTTAAAACAACATAAATTTATTTATTTTGTTATTTACCTAGAAATAGTCAACTATACTAAGCAAATACTCATGATAAAAATTTATCAATAAATCTATCTGGAAATTATTTATTACGAAATTCCTATCTAAAAAAAAAATCGATTTTTTAAATTTGATTATTTATTATTCGAGAATAAAAATCTACCGAATTATTATTCTGATGTAGTCACATGGTAAGCAAAACTTATTGTAGATATGAAGCTTTTTTAAAAGCTCTCTATTCTTAAATAATTTGTCTAATTTTACTATATTGATTTTTGAATTTTTTTATAGTTTCTTTTTTCCATGTACAATTATATGTATGTATAAAGAATCTATATAATACTTTTGTTAGTGCAAATACTCAATAGTTATTTCTTAGAAAATTTGAAAATCAAATATATTACCTGTCGATTCAATTATTTCAATTGAATTCTTATCACAATAACCAATTTATCACCAAAAGAATTATTTTAAGGAAAGGAAAAATATATTTAATATACACAAGTGGGAAAATAAATATGTAAAAGGTACAAGCTCAGTACGACTTCTAGAAGCTTTTCGTTTCAATAGAGTATTCGATTTGATTTACGAAGAAAGACACAATAATTGAATTGTTTTTTTTTGCGAAACCCAAAGAAAATACAAGCACAAATGTATATTTTTTAGAAATGAAGTAAATATCTTTGTTATATTTTGTGATATTTGAATAAGCACAGAGTTATCAGGATTTAATAGTTTGTTATCGATGAATTTACTAGGCTTAGTGATTGTGTCATTTTTTTTATATTTCAATATGTTTTTGATATTTTCGTCACAACTATATGTATATCGTGTTGTTAACGTATTAAACTCGTAATTAGTAATGTTACAACATGTAATAAATAAATAATACTCATAATTATTAATATATTTATTGACAGAGTTAATTTATGGATTTATAATATCAAACCATAATATGGGTATTGAATGGATTTAAATGAGATTATATGAAGAAACTGATAAACATAAAAAATATTATTCCAGCTATTTATCATATGTTTGTTAAGCAAACTTAATGAATATTCATTGATATGCAATTGTGAGAGCATAATTTAAACGTTAATGTGAATGCATGTCTGTCACTTTCTCTCAAACGGTTAACGCTAACAACCTGTTAACTTTTACATGTAATTTTGGTTGACATTTATAGATCAACTGTTTTACTTTAATTTTTTTAAGTTATCAATCATGGTTAATAAAATACTTAGAATACTGTTAATCGATACTTTAAACAGAACATTTTTCTTTCTGTCACAAGAACTCTTCTTGAACGGTGAAAAATAGCGATGTAAAAAAATTATATATTATACAATTTTAGTTGTTATTTATAAATTAACTAGTTTACGTTGAAAATGTTTATGACATTACCGATAGTCAACAAAATACTTACAATATTGTATGCAGATAATTTTTGAATTGAATTAACAGAAGCAAGATGAATAAAATTAATTATGATACAGAATGGGTTTGAATCTATCTCAGGTAAAGTTGGTCTATAAAGCAAGTACTATATAAATTTAAATTATATTTCGTGGATAATAAGAAAATATATATGACTTATTTAATAATTTAAATGTAAGAGTTACATATAAAATGTTTAAGATGCGTTACTACGTGGTCATTATCGTGACAGGTATTGTTTAATTAATTACAAGTTTACATAGTGAAATTAGATGTCGGTAATTGCTTCATATGTTGATTTAAATTGCGAGTTAATTACATTGCATGAAATTGAAAAGTCATGTAAAGTTGTTTTTATGACAATTTCATATGTATAATATGTCACTGATAGAGTTGTAAGTTTAGAATGGAATCTTTTATTCAATATCAATGAGAAAAGTTTATTATCTTCATTCAAAATCATTTATACATACAGTCTCTTGTAATTAAGAAAAATGATTTATACTTGTACTTTTTTTATTTATTTTATGTCATGAATGCATTAAATTAATAATTTGTTATATAAGCAACACGTAAACCAAATTTTAAAAAATAGACGATCATAAAAAAGTATGTATGGAATATATTTTCAAAGACTTTCACAAAATAGGTGTGGAGACTACTAATAAACTGGAAAAAAGTGGAACATTCCTGCGATTCCACAAAAAAGGTTTCTCTAATTTACCCTGCCCGTTTACTTAACAGAAATATTTCAAGAATAAACCAAATTATTGGGTGCGTAAATACAACAAAGAGACCGGTCACCTCGAGTTCCACAGACCGTTTGTGCGTACTATGTGTTATGCTATTATACAAACAATGGAAATTCCAGCCAATGGTCGAAGCCGAACTTTAGTGGAATTCTCGTCGGAAACAATGTGAAAATGTCCAGCGGCGTACGAATTTTATTGCTCAGACGCCACATAAAATTTAATTATCTTTTCAATAATGAAAAAAAACCTGAGCCGCGATAATTCCGTTCGCCACATAATATTTCTTCCCGAGAAATGTGATTGTAGTAACATGCGGACGTACTGTACGATATTACAAAAATGATAACTTTTAATATTATATTTCTATGAAATTACGTTATGTTACCCGTATGATTTTGGTTTTTTTTGTAAGTAGAGTATATGGATCTATATACTGATGTCCGTTCCAAAAGTGAAGTTTGCATATGGATCTCAATCAAGAATTGGTGATCATTCGTCTTATATTTGTATACCATGTTTGCTCCCAAAGTGCAGCATATAGATCTAGACAGTGTGAAAATATCCACTCCGAAAGTGCAGTGAATGACTCACCGTAATGTGAAGACGTCTTGACAGGTTATTTTTTACGAGAATTGTTCAACCCAACGGGTATCCGGTCCGGTTTTTTTTAAATCTGACAAATGGAAAATCGAGCCCGCATTCTCCGGATTGCTAGGCGCGTATACTACCAACTACGCTACTTGGTTGTCGTACAACTCATTATCACAAAAAATACGAAAATCTTTAGATTATCATTTATTAGTAAAAAAATACTAAAGCTATCAGGTCGCAATTACTCGTAACTCTAATGCGATGTTTATTTGAGTTACGCGTAATTGGTACATGATAGCTTTGATAATTATTTTCATATACAAATTTAAAGCAGGTCTTGGCAGTAGGCGGACGATATTTTTTAATAAATTATTCTAAGACCTAGTATAAATAAATAAGAGTATATAAATCCCAGTCCAATAAATAATAAATTTCATAGAATAACCGTAAACAGATTAAGCATTATTAAATTAATCCCCGGTAGCGTTGTTGGTAGCGTGCGTGCCTAACGATCCGGGGAATGCGGG